>JAMKCH010031261.1:0-38286 GCA_023653785.1 Ophioderma brevispina | reverse complement strand
TATTTCAATAGAAAACATAGGCTGAATTTCGTATTTGCTTCATACGAAATTGGTACAAAAATGTGAAATTTCTAAAGAAATATTTCTTAGCTTAATCCTATCAGATGGGGATATTTTTATGGAAAGCTTTACATCAAGGCAAAAACCAGTACTTGCGATTTTTTAGGGACACCTGATATGTGAAATCTCTCGTTGCACCTTTAACTAGAAAAGGGCTCTCGCAAACTGGATCATGCTTCAACAACTTAGGGTCTTATGAACTGAGTTATGCCTCAACTGACCTCATCAACAAATGAGGGATCCCATGTACCTAGGACTAAAGTTTGGTTTAAATCCATTGAAGTATTATACGGATCTTAACCCCTTTTCACAACAATAACAGACTACATCAACAGACAACAACAGTGGAACAGTGGACAAAGTGACCCCTGTGTACTTTGTATAATTGTAGTGTAGTGTTGCATTGTTTTAGACATTTCCTTCTTTGATTTTGGAGCACCTATTTTTTATTCACTTTGTTGGCTGGCTGTCGACGCCACTTTTGCACCATCCCAGTTTAGCAAGTTTCTGCCAAATTCCTGCCTCAAGGCAGGCGACACAAAAAATTATGCTTTAGGCAAATCCCCACCTTGGTAAAACCGTGTATAGCTCCATCCAGTAACTAAACTTTGATGAAAGAAATTATATTTTATATACTTCATATATGCTAAACATATTTCAACAATAGTCTCTTAATGCATGTTTGTAAGGTAAACCTTACGTGATTAATTAATGCCCCAAATCCAATGTTACATGTACAAAATCAACAAATGGGTCTTCTTAAAAGCAACCAAAATATGCAAATATAACACTTGATTGTACTAAATCTTTTATTTATGATTAATGGTAACTTCTGTATATGTAACTGCAGCTTTTTCAGGAACTAAAATGCTTATAATCAGAAAAAGAACATTCCGCCCAAAAAAACACCCAAATTATTTTAGAATTTGCCCAAAGTATGTCCATATTGAGCTTTTGCATGTTAAAAGTTTAATTTTCTATGAGAATGTAATATTTAAAGGTTAATAAAAGAAACATACAGCAGAAAAAAGTGAGGTTTTAGCCTTTAAAACATGAAAATCAGTAAAAATAGTAAACATCCAAAATCCGCCAAAAACACCCAAGAACACATTTTAAAAAATGACACCCATGATTTTCGGATTCTACATAAAATTCTGTTCAAGAAAACCTTGGTTGCAAGATTGTATATGAAAAAACCGAAACCAAAAAATCAATGACATTTCCCCATTTACTATCAGATTGAGCACAGTATCATCAAACCCTACATGCAGTTGCAGAATGTAGCACTTTCTCCTATGTGGTTCCAGTCCACACATATGGAATAAATACTGGCTGGTATGAGGGAATCCCACTCATCACTAATCAAAGCGATGGACGTCAAATTTTTATTTAAATGCAACAGCCTTGAAATTTGAAATACCTCAAATCCACTTCTTTCACTCATTCAAGATGACAGCCCATTAGAGGTGCAAAATTTGATAGACTTCACAAATTAGGGATTTTGGATTATGAATTTGAAAGTACAATTCAATCTTAGTGAGAAAGTAATTAGCAGCAAAAGTTTGATTAAAAAATTGCAATGTTGGATAAATGAAACCCTCTTAATATTTCAAAATGTCTGATTATGACACCTCACAGCGGATAAATATTTAAAAGCAATAACAGCACATTTTTTTGAAGAGTGCCCCCAATTTACTGGATATTTTGCACAGTTGCATTGGTAATTGGCTAGTAAACAATACCTGTGAATGGTAGAGCTCAACATTCTTTCTATGTCGCAAAAAAGAATTTTGTAATTAATATCGGAGATCTCTGATAATAAATCAACGGGTGCTGGAAACGCCTTTCCAATATGAAATAGCCGATAGCCGGGAAACTGCGCCATGTACGTGTCTACGCTCATCCATTAGTTGTTCCGTCAGTTGAGGCAAGTCAAGTTAGAGGTCATTTTCGTGAGGTGGCACTTTTCCCCGGGACTTTTATCATGGGCAGACATAAATTTGGCGTTTTCCAGCTCCACCATTAAATTACAATCAGGGATCCAATTCTAATTACAAAATCGCTTCTTTTATTACAAATACGCATTTTCTAGAATTACCACTCGCAGGTTTAGTTTACTACACAATTACCTCTTCAAAAAATACTGCAAGTAAACTTGCGTCATCCCCCTGGCAAGATGGCAGTATGGAAAATTGACCTCAGATGATCTTTGACCTTGGTCCATGACCTTTGACATCATGCACATATGAAAGATCCCCTATTGCACCTTAACCCCAAGTCTGGTTTCAATCAGACTTCAACTTTTTGAAGGAGACCTGAAAAACGAAAACCTAACCTTGGTTAGAAAAGCTAATCAAACTAGAACACACACACACATACGGACATGCGCACCCCTCTCGCAATATCCCCCTCTGCTTTTCAAGCCAGGGGATAAAAATGTGCCGTTAATTGCTTTAACAGGATAAATGTTACTTGGGCAAAGAAGGGTTAATACTTACACATAAATGCATGTTGTGTAGAAGTTCTAATGTATGATATGTTACTCTCTTCCTCCACATGTCCTCTGTAAAGCAAAGAAAAAATATTACTTTTAATAGAAGAAAAGTTAGTTAAACCAAAGTTTTAAATCCGGTTTTGTCCCCGCTAACAGGGGTGGCCGGATACACTTCACTCAGCAATACTGCTGTGTGAGGATTTATTGGAGCAAAGATAATGACCAGATGCCCTTCCTGATGTCAATCCACAGTTTTCGGCAGTGGGCCTAGCCTTTGGGCAACCACGCCCACCATCAATCAATCAATCAAGCTTATTTATTCACGGAACACAATCAACAAAGTTGTTTTTCACTGAGGCCGTGAGGCAAAATATATACATAATAAACATACATGGTTAAAACCAAGGTACATGTAAACTTGGCATGGTGTAATTGGGTAATGTACATGTACATGTATGTAAAAGCAGTATTGGTAAAATTGTAAAAAAGCGAGCTTAAAAGAGCCATTAGTTTGCAATATTTTTAAGTTTAGATTTAAAAATGTTTAAAGAATATGATCTCTGTAATTCATAATCTACTTTATTCCATTCAATTGCACCACGGTAAGAAATACTGCATTTTTTTATATTCAGTTCTTGGCTTAGGAATGTGAATATTGTATTTACTTCTGAGAAAATTATAGTTGTTATTATTGAATGAAAAAAGATCATTAAGACAGAATGGTGCCAGTTTATTAAGAACTTTATATGTTAAGATATTGCAGTTAAAAACTTGCCTATTTGAAAGTGGAAGCCAATTAAGTTCATTAAGAACATCAGCACTGGGTGTGTCCCATGTTGCACCACAAATAATGCGAGCTGCCCTATTTTGAATTGTTTGGAGACGATTTGCAATAGTGAGACCGCAATTTCCCCAAACTATGTTACAATAATCAAGATGGGGTAGCACAATAGCATTGTAAATGGTTTTAAGAATGTTACATGGCAATATGGGTTTACATTTCTTTACCATGTATAATCCTTTCAGGGCCTTCTTACGTATATGTTCAATATTCTCATTCCAAGTTAGATTTTCATCTATGATGACAAGATATTTACATTTGTTTACTTTGGTTAAATTAACATTATTTAGATTAATGCTTTTAGGTAATTAATTGAATTTACCGTACTAAGTCTTTGTTAGAACCTATGATCAAAATTCAGATTTATTAACATTTAAACTAAGTTTATTGGATTTTAAACCAGTTGTGAAGAGAATCAAGATCCGTATTATTAAATTCAATTATGTCATCAAGAGAGTTTGATGAATAGTATAAAGCTGTATCACAGCATACATACATAACCTTTACAGTGGGAAACAGCAATGGGTAAATCATTAATTATAAATAAGAAAACCAAGAGGCCCATCTATGAGCCTTGTGGCATACCACAGAAAGTATTTTTTACATCGGATGATTCTACCCTAAAATACATGTGAAGTTGAGTACATTACTCAGATTTAAACCAATTAATTACATATTTAATAGCAACAATATAATTAAGTTTATTAAGAGAATTTCATGATTTACAGTTGTGTCAAAGGCTTTCTTGAGATCAAGCATACAAAGACGATACTTTTTACCCTCATCATTATTAGATACCACTTTCAGTAACATTAATAGTGCCGTTGCGGTTTTGAAATGATGGACGAAAGCCTAATGATAAATACTAATGTAAATTATTATAGTAAGGTATTTGTAGAATTGGTCAAATACAGACCTGTTCCAAACTTTAGAAATAACAGGAAGAAATGAAAGAATTGAATTGGCCTATTTAATTGCTCGGATCTGCAGGGTCTCCTGCCTAAAACTGGGAATTACACAGTCCCTTTTCCAGCTGTTTGGAAAAGTGCCAACTGGGAAAGAGTGAGTGTGTGTGAAAGGAGTGATTAAACCAAAATATGTTAAAATAGGTGTGATAACTGGTTTGTGTTGCTGAAGTATTTTAAGGTCTGGAAGGAATGTTGTCACATCCTGTGAGCCTTTATTATTCGGTTAATGATGATAAATATGTGAACACATAATCACAGGTAACATGTACAAAATTAAATGTCTGATAGTATACATATCAGCCAGTAACATAACTACAAATATTAGTTGAAAGGAGCGTGTCAATTTTAGGCACAGCATGTGCTGGATGGCCGCCATTCTCCAGAGCTGACGCCAATGTAGGTAGATCTTTTTAATTCTACCAGGGTAACCAAGCTACCCTCATCATCAAACCTTGAAACCCCGATACGGGGTGACAGTTTAGCCGCTGACAACTGGCCCTGGAACAGGTAACAGGTAGTACTTGGTTACCATGGATACCAGTCAGCAGGACGCTAAAGGAAACTTGACCTGACCTGCAGACCTGATAATTTAAAGAGCTATTTAAATTAATAAAGATACAATAACAGGCGCTCTGCCTTTTAAATATTTGAGCTTCCATAACTACTTAGATCAGTACTAAATAATCAGTAACATTATTTCCTGTTAATGCACGCTTTTTAACAAACACAAACATCACACAGCCCGCATTATTTCGCTTATGCTATTCTGTATAGACCTTTTTAAATAATTGAAAACTTTCGGAGCAAAATACAATGTACGCGTGCATCCTCATACGTTACACAAAGTCGAAGTTGCGTGCGATGACCCAGGGTCATCATGTTTGGTAATCTTCGGTTTGAAAAGATCACAAAGTGCAGAGGCCTGCCTATTTGGTTCTGACCAAATTATAATTACAATAACATGGGTGTGATTGGTAAAAAATTCTGAAAAACACCGTAAAATCGACCTAAAATACTTCTAATTGGGCTGAAATTAAATAAAGTTGCTAAAATTTCGAAAACAAAATCCTGAAATCAGGAAAAATCCTGAAGAATCACACCCCTGCAAGAAACTTTGAAAAATCCCAATCTGTTCATATCGACACATTAACCATACAAACTATGATTTACAAAGACAGAAACTTGGAACTGGGGTTTAATTTAAAGTAAAGGGACTGCTAAGATTTACATACCCGTTTTGATTTTATCATCTGTTTGCCTGCAATTTTGCTCCTTCTTCAACGGTGAATAGATAGGTAGCAACAAAAGATCTACCAAAATCTACAGAACATGTACAGAAAAAATGCAACTTAAGTGTTGGACAATATCCTGATATACATGTAGTCCCCTTCATACTGAATAAAGCATTGAAAGCAGCTATTTGTGAAAACTCATATAACATTAAAATCAAATAGCTGCCCTTCGCTTTATTCTGTATTATGGAGCTATATATGGAAAGTCTAGTAGGCAGAAAATTTCATCCAACTCAAGTGAATAATTTATGAAATGCTATCTGAACTAAAAAGACAATGTAGCATCTAGTAGTATTCATAACTTAAAGGTGCTTGTTCCGATTTTTGTCTATCATGTTCTCTACATGATATGAAAGTCTGATACTTATACACACTAACCATCAAGTACCATGGGAAACAAACTTGCGGTTTTGATGCTAGACACAATAATGCATAGTACAACGTCCGATTCACTACTGTGCTAATATTGATGGTTAACCACTAAAACGGTAGTTTTTTATCTTTATCTTGAGAAAGAAATAGATTGGAAAGCTGAAATTTCAGGACGACAATGAGAAAAATACGGCATTTCATCTGATATCAAAATTGATACTACTTCCGGGTAAATCAAAGACGATCGGAACAAGCACCTTTAAGATTGAGGCACTTATGTGTCATGGGATCAGGATATGGAACTAGGACAGCCATTTCAAGCTATGTAGGCAAAACATTATACATGTAAGGCTTCAATTGTGTTTTAAACATTACTTTCAGACAGGAAAATTAAAAGATTAACTTTCACCCTATTTGACAAGTAACCAATGGCCATAGCTTGATGTATGTAATCTTAAAGAGACACTGGCACAATTGAAAAATAGTGCGCCCTCAAGAATTTTCAAAATTGATATTTTTGCATGGTTCTAAAGCTTTTACATACATTAGCCTTCACCTGAAATGATTAAGACCAAATCAGCATCCTGATGGGTAAACAGAACAATTTTATAATTAATGTCGCCAGCGACATTAATTCAGCAGATGACGGAAATGGCGTTTAACACAAGAAAACGCACGCCGTATGTATGTTTCCCATGGCATGCACCCTGCATGACCGGTCTGTTAGTGTGACCTTTGTGGTTTTAATATAAATGCATATGAGTCTATGATATTCATGTAATATGTATACACATTTGTTGTTTAAAGTTATGGAAAACTTAAAAGTTAGGCCTACAAATTACCTGGATGTCAAACCTCTTATTAACGTCCCTATCTGTTTTTGACTATGGTATTTTTATGTGAAAAATGTATCTCTTTTCTTCCAATAGCCTAGACTATCATTTGAGAGCAAATTGAAGAAATTTCATATTTTGTGAAAATGTGCCAGTGCTGCTTTAATTTCAATGTATTGCAAGTTAAAATTTCCTTTCTATCATGAAGTCTAACATTGCTTATTGGTTCATGAGCTGTCAAATCTTTGTCGTTAAAATAAAGCTTTAACAATATTAATAAGACATTTCATTTCATACTCATAGATGTAACAGAGGAGCAGTCCCATTTCCTGAAAATCCAAAATTTGAACCGACGTGAAGGCCAAATTTTAGCGTAGCATCCGGCGAAGCTCCGGGAAACGTATTTTCTTACGTGATTTGGGGGTACAAGACCCCTTCTACAAAATAAATTGGTACTTAAAACTTGTGTTTTGATGCAGTTATACCTTTATCATGAACACTTTGATCTCCGAAATTGAAAAAAAAAAAATATTTTTTTTAACATTTCCGGAATTTTTTTATTTATGGCCCCAAATCCGGAAATCCAGAAATTTCCAGAAAAGTTACATCTCTGCATACTTCATGCAAAGTCCATATCTCACCAGGATTATGCATTTGAGATTAAGTAGTTTCATCAGTAAGTATTTAGTTTTGAACAGCCTGACTGACCTCTACGCCATCAAAGAGAAAGAAAACTTCCGCATGAATGATTCTACTTTCCCTTTCTCTTCCACTTCCGCCTGGGTATTCCTGGTGACCCTCTGAGTTCAGCAGATCGATCATTGTCTGAAAAACATACCACAAATAAACAGGTCAGAATTTGATTACAAATGGCACATAAGTATTACATGGTGCATAATTAAGCATAACATCCAGTTTTGTCATACAAAGTACAAATTGCCTATGTCCTGAGCGTCAACTTCCAAGTTGACCACAGTTCAACTTGGAGCGTTGCCTGACACTCAATCAAAATGACCAAGTTACCGTCGTACCGATTGATTAATTGAAGCTCAGCATGTGAGAAGTACTATCCACGGGGATTTAAAGGTGGGCATATAGGTAATTTCCTGAAAATTGATCCGGCTTTTGCCCCAGCAGCCAAACGCTTGCACAAGATGTTAACTTTTATCTTCCACCAACTGTTTATCTTGGGTGAGGGCTTAAGATAGTCAAAGAGATAAACTTTGCCTGGGTGCACTCATATAATAGGCAGTATTCTATGCAGCTTATAAGAAATTCTTTGTAACATTATTGATTTGGTTTTGGATCTTGGATGGGATCTTGATTTAAAATGCTTTCCTGTTGTAACAAATGCCTAATTCTCAATTCCCAGTGAGGGCTTAAAATTAAGATGATTTTTCCAATTCAAGACATTTTCAGTTTACAGTGTATCCCCCAACCCCCCAAAAAAGTGGGTATGCTTTTTAAGCTGAAATAACATCACACAACTCCATAAATTAAAAAAAAAAAACAATACCATTTCCCAATTTTTATTATGGCCAAATATCCTAAATTCCAGAAATTTCTGGACGTTTTACATCCCTGTATCTATGGCTCAAAAAATTGGGGAATTTGGGAAGCTCCTTCCAGGGAAATCTGGCTATCTGGAGGAAAATTTGGATTCTTTCAAATAAAAATACATAAGAAATAGTAGGAAATCTATGGGAAATGTGATAATCTTCCAGGGAAATTTACATTTTTTTTTCGAGCCCTGCCTGTATCCAAAGCCTGCAATGATGATTAAGGCAAAAAAAACCAATTTTTGTATTGGAGTAACGGGCCAGTGCAAAATAGGGTAGGGCGGGCGGATTTTTTTTTTTTTAATAATGCATTACTACATCAAATCATCACACATAGTCTATGTAATGTTTGATACTTTTGACTCTTATTATTGAAAATCTTTAAGAGAAGTTGCCAAAGTTACATCAGAACACAAAAAACACAACAAATATTGAGAAAATCAGTTAAAAATCAGGGTAAAAACAACTTGAAAAATAAGATTTTTGAAAATCAATAAAAAAAAAATTAGGGTAGGTATACTTTTGTACAGGGCTTGATTTTCAAAATTAGGGTCGGGCGGGTTACTACGTCATTTTTTTTTGCCTAAGTACAAAACCAGCTTAATTAAACCTTTACCTTCACATCTGACATGCAAGAATGATAGTCTGCAAATGTCATGGCACTAGACTTGATGCTTTCCAACTTCTTACTCAGCTTCTTCACCAACACAGGTATGTGACGTCCATTGAATTGTAACCCTAGTCTGTTTTTTTTTTTTTTTTTTTTATTAGATACTTAATTTGCATATTTTACGCCCAAAATCTAATCAGGTCGAGAACTCGTGGACCCGCTTCTTTCCACCAAGTTACATCATCATAGCCCTTACGGAACTCCAGATAAATCGTACACAAGCCCGTGAACACGGACGTCAAGCACACAGATAGCATGACAGACGGACAGACAGACAGACAGACAGACAGACAGACATAAAAGTGATTACTAAGTCTCTGCCGAACAAAGTTCAGGCGAGACAAAAACAACTGATAAAGTGTCCAAACAAAAATTATACTGAAAAATGTGTTTTCTACATAAGGCCAAACTACTGGACCCCTCTCTCGTGAAACGTGCCTTAAACCTTTACCTTCACATCTGACATGCAAGAATGATAGTCTGCAAATGTCATGGCACTAGACTTGATGCTTTCCAACTTCTTACTCAGCTTCTTCACCAACACAGGTATGTGACGTCCATTGAATTGTAACCCTAGTCTGTTATCACAATCCTGCAGTATTTGCTCTGGAAGCTGTGGTCAAAACAGAAGGTAGAATTAGAAAGGTAAAATTCTAATAAAATGCTCACAATTTAACATAACCTAACTCGTCCGAAGTGCAATTGGAAGCAATCAAGTTGCACCTATTACTAGAGGTGGGCTATAGAAGGTCAATGTTTCAAATCACTTCAAACACAGTCTCATTTGATGACTTTAATCACCCTGATCCCACTTTCGAAGAAAAAAATGAAAAAAGTGCTTAAACCAGGGTGCCCCATCGAAAAATCCAAAATGGCCGCCATATTGTCAAAAATTTGATTTTTGACCATAACTCAATTATTTTTTTGTTCAATTTGCTTAATTTTGGTGGCAATACCCATGTTTTGGGGTATTAGGAATCACGCTATGTAACTTTCATCTCCCCATAGCCTTTCATTTTCTTGAAAATGACGTTTTTGCCCGTATGTGGGCTGAGCTTCCTGAGCCAGTCAGAGATGATTTCATTGTTTATAGCAGTATTGACATTTTTTTAAGAAACGTCTGAAAAAACATTTCACTGAAATAAGAGCTGGAGCTGGACTCCTAAGTAATTTTATTTTCTAAAATGTATTCTTTATAAATTTGTTGTCTGCAGTCTGCCATATCTTCCTTGCATTTCCCAACATGTCTGCTTTTTTGGGAGGGTGGGTGTTTAGGGTTATTAATTATAAGTTAGTTAGGGTGGGATGGTGTGTGGCATGTGGTATGGGTTTTTGGTGGTTTGTGGTTAATGGGTTATTGGACATGTTGGGTTTTCTTGTTTAATGAAATATGGCTGTCTGATTTCTTGTTTTTAAATGAAAATTCAGTGCAATATTCATAATATTTTGTATTTTATCAATTGTGTTGTGCTTTGCCTCAGTGAGTCGGAGGAATCGCATCCTGTGGATGACAGCGGTTTCTTGCTCCCGATTTCCTCCTGGCTAGCTCACTGAGGCAATTTTGATTTTAATTTTTATATTTCTTTTTCTTGATATGTCTGTATATTGTTCAATTTTGATGTTCTTAGCCGAATATGTAAATAAATAAAAAAAAATAAAAAAATTGAGCTGTGAGGGCGCTTTCTCATAAAATGCACATCCGATTGATAATGGTGATTTTAACATTCAAAAAATTGAAGGGAGTTTTATTATGAACACTTGCTGAAAATTTGACTTGCGTGGTGTTTGTGGTTTTGCAACTGTTTAATGTCATCAAAATGCCCTCCGTTGAAACCCACACGTAAGAAAGTTCGTTGACCCCTGTGTATTCCAATGAGAGTGTTTTTGTCAAATTTTAAATTGATGCCACAGGAAAATGTTAAGTGTTACACAGCTCTAATCTTCAGAAAATGATGAATCAACAATTCTGATGATGGCCCACGAGTTAAAATTTAAAACTTTTGGTACGATATGTACTTTTTGGGAAAGCGCTCTCGCAGTCCAATTTTAGGCTAAAACTGCCATATCGAGAAAACAAAAAGTCATGGTGAGATAGAAATTGCATAGAATGATTCCTTGTAGGCCAAAACATGGGTATGGCCACAAAAATGAAGGTGAATAAACAAAAGCTTATCAAGTTATGGTCAAAAATATGTCTAAATCTGAAGCTATTCATATTGGTAGTTTAAAGGGGTCCAATTTTCTTCCATTTCAGGATAAAGGTCTTAAATGGAGGTCAAATTCTTTTAAAACTCTGGGTATTAATTTTTCTCTCAATGTTAACTCCCTTTATGAACTTAATTTTTTACCTAAACTGAATCAAATTGAGCAAACTCTTAATTGTTGAAAACACAGGAATTTGTCAATCTTGGGGAAAGTCACTGTTATTATTCTTTGTTGTTACCCCAACTTCTTTATCTTTTTTCTGTTCTTTGCATTAATGTTCCCAAGACTTTTTTCAAGAAATTGAACCACCTTTTCTATAAATTCATTTGGAATGGGGGAAATGATAGAGTCAAAAGGGGCATTCTATGTAATGATTATGAACATGGTGGGTTGAGAATGTTTGATCCTCTCCTGTTTTCTCAGGCCCAAAAATTTATTTGGGTTAAACACCTCCTTGACCCAGACTATTCTTGCTTTTGGAAAAAATTGGAGCTCTCTGTCTTGGAAAAATTCCACCTGGATTGGACAATCTTGCTGAGGACTGATGCTCCTAACTGTGTTTTGAATACCCTCTCTAACTGTCAGCTTGTTTTAACTATCAAACTGTGGTATTTGTACAGAGATAAGATTAAGAAGAATTTAGGCTGGTCTGATTTCCATCTTCAAGATCCAATTTGGTGGAATAAAAATGTTCGTCTTAAATCAAAGAAATTCTTTTTCTACTCGGTTTGGGATGAAAAGGGGATTCATAATATTTCTGATCTGTTTATTGGTAATAATTTGGTGAAACCTTTTGAAATGTTGGTAGTTGAATGTGATAGTCCTATTTGTGACAGGAGGAAATACAATTTTTTGATTTTAGGCATTTGTGTTGATTGGTTTCAGAATTCCAAAAATATTCAGGAAAACGTTTTTGACAAAATTACGGCTTCTCTAATTGATCAAGTTAAGTTCCCAAACATGTCTATTCTATTCTTAGGAACCAGGCCACTATTGATGTTGAAAACAAATGGGTTGATACCTTGGATGTCCTGGATGACTTGGATTGGTATATGATTCATACTGCTAATTTTAAATGTACCACTGAAACCCAATTACGTTCTTTTTATTTCAAATTTTTTCACAGAGCCATTTGTACCAACCAATTTCTTCATAAAATTGGTAGGGCTGACTCCCCCAACTGTTACTTTTGTATTTTCCAGAAGGTTTCCAATCTGTGGGATGAATTATGTTTTTTTTTTTGTTTTTTTAATAATGCAATTACTACATCAAATCATCACACATAGTCTATGTGTAATGTTGATATTTGACTCTTTTATTGAAAAATCTTAAGAGGGGGGGGGGAATTTACTTTTTTTAAAAAAAACCACCAAGAACAAAAAAACACAAAAAATATTGAGAAAAATCGGTTTTTAAAATCAGGGTAAACACAACTTGAAAAAAATAAGATTTTTGAAAAGCAATTAAAAAAAAATTATGGGTGGTATAACTTTTTGTACAGGGCTTGATTTACAAATTAGCGGTTCGGGTGGGTTACTACGTCATTTTTTTGGCCTAAGTACAAAACCAGCTTAATTAAGGCAGGTTGTACGATAGAGGGGTCCAAATCGTCCCGTATTACATTAAAATGTGTGATTTCAAGCATCAATGTAATTTTGGGCATTTACCAGTTTTAATTGGAAAGTTCTGAGCCAAGACAGTCCAAAGGAGAAATTGGGAAGAGGAAAAGAAGAAGAAATGTAATTTTTAACCTAAAATTACACTTTTCTTACTGCAAAGTTACATATTGATGGACACAAATGTCCATCAAATAACATTAGCAGCAAACATGATGATTTTTACCTACTTTTGTGAGGGATTGGATTTTTGATAAGATTATTGTTAAGTATTAGGTAACTTATCATATCAAGGACAGTTTTTTCAAATATTCCTGTTTGTAGATAATTTTACAAAACAAAAATACGATTTTTTTTGGCGAATGGTACATTTGATGGACAAAAATGGGAAAAATGTGTGTCCATCAAAAGTTGTAACAATCACCTTCAAAAAGTGTCATATCTTGAAAAATACGTATTGCAGGGCCAACTGCAAATTTCTACCAGATTTTGCTTCTGTGAATTTCATGAGTTTTAAAATAGTTAAAACAAATGATATAAAGGTCCAAACAAAAAATTATACCATGAAAAATGTGTTTCTACATAAGGCCAAACTACTTGACCCCTTCTCTCGTGAAAGCGTGCCTTAAACCTTTACCTTCACATCTGACATGCAAGAATGATTAGTCGCAAATGTCATGGCACTAGACTTGAGGCTTTCCAACTTCTTACTCAGCTTACTCACCAACACAGTAGGTATGTGACGTCCATGATTGTAATCCTAGTCGGTATCACATCCGGCAGTATTTGCTCTGGAAGCTGTGGTCAAAACAGAAGGTAGAATTAGAAAGGTATAAAATTCTAATAAAATGTTACTCACAATTAACCTAACCCTAACTCGTCCGAAGTGCAATTGGAAGCAATCAAGTTGCACCTATTACTAGAAGTGGGCTATAGAAGGTCATTTCAACTCACTTCAACACAGGCTCATATTGAGACTTAATCAACCGATGATCCCACTTGAAGGAAAAAAATGAAAAAAAAGTGCTTAACCAGGCTTGCACCATCGCCAAAATTCCAAAATGGCCGCCAAATGTCAAAAATTTGATTTTTGACCATAACCATTTTTGTTACAATTGCTAATTTTGGTGGCAATACCCATGTTTTGGGGTTATAGGAATCCGCTTATTAACTTTCATCTCCCATAGCCTTCCATTTCTGAAAATGACGTTTTTGCCCGTATGTGGGCTGAGCTTCCTGAGCCAGTCAGAGATGATTTCCTGTTTATAGCCCAGTATGACAGTTTTTAAGAAAACGTCTGAACTGAAAAAAGATTCACTGAAATAAGAGCTGGAGCTGGACTCCTAAGTAATTTTATTTTCTAAAATCTATTCTTATAAATTTGTGTCTGACAAGTCGGCCAGATCCACTCAAACAGCATTTCCCAACATGTCGGCTTTTTTGTGAGTGGTGGTGTTGTTTCGGGTTTATTAATTATAATAGTTAGGGTGGGATGGTGTGGGCATGTGGTATGGGTTTTGGTGGTTTGTGGTAATGGTTTATGGACATGTTGGTTTTTTTCTTGTTTAATGAAATATGCGTCTGATTTCTTGGTTTTAAATGAAAATTCAGTGCTTGCAATATCATAATATTTGTATTTTATCATTGGTGTTGTGCTTTGCCTCAAGTGAGTCCGGAGAATCGCATCCTGTGGATGACAGCGGTTTCTTGCCTCCCGATTTCCTCCTGGCTTAGACTGCACGAGGAATTTTGATTTTAATTTATATTCGTTTTCTGATATGTCTGTATATTGTTCAATTTTGATGTTTCTTAAATGCCGACGAATATTGTAAAATAAATAAAAAATAAAAAAATTGAGCTGTGAGGGCGCTTTGTCTCATAAAATGAAATTCCGATTGATAATGGCGATTTAACATTCAAAATGAAGGGAGTTTATTATGAACACTTGCTGAAAAAATTTGACTTGCGTTGTGTTTGTGGTTTGCAATCTGTTTAATGTCATCAAATGCCCTCCCTTGAAACCCACACGTAAGGAAAAGTTCGTTGACCCTGTGTTATTCCAATGAGAGTGTTTTGGTCAAATTTTAAATTGATGCCAAGGAAAATGTTAAGTGTTACACGCTCTAATCTTCAGAAAATGATGAATCAATACTTCTAATGATGGCCCACCAGTTAAATTTTAAAACTTTTGTACATATGCTACTTTTGGGGAAAGCGCATCTGCACAGTCCAATGTTAGGCTACAACTGCCATATCGAGAAAACACAAAGTATGGTGAGATTGAAATTGCATAGAATGATTCCTTGTAGGGCCCAATAAACAGGTATGGCCACAAAAATGAAGGTGAATAAACCAAGCTATCAAGTTATGGTCAAAAATATGTCTAATCTGAAGCTATTCATATGGTAAGGTTAAAGGGGTTACAATTTTTCTTTCCATTTCAGGATGATAAATGGTCTTAAATGGGAGGTCAAATTCTTTGAAAAGCTCTGGGTATTAATTTTTCTCTCAAGTGTTAACTCACTTGATGAACGTAATTTTGTGGACCTAAACTGAATCAAATTGAGCAAAACTCTTATTGTGAAACACAGGAAATTGTCAATCTTGGGGAAATGTCACTTTATTATTCTTGTTGTTACCCCAACTTCTTTATTTTTTTCTGTTCTTGGCATTAATGTTCCAGGACTGTTTTCAAGAAAATTGAACACCTGTTCTATAAATTCATTTGGAATGGGGGAAATTGATAGAGTCAAAGGGGCATTCTATGGAATGATTATGAAAATGGTGCGGTTGAAAGTGTGATCCTCTCCGTTTCTCAGGCCCAAAAAAGTTATTGGGGTGTTTAAACACCTCCTTCTGACCCAGACTATTTCTTGCTTTTGGGGAAAAAATGGAGCTCTCTGTCTTGGAAAAAAAAACTTCACCTGATTGGACAATCTTGCTGAGACTGATGCTCCTAACGGTTTGTTTTGAATTACCTGCTCTCTACATGCATGCTTGTTTAAAACTATCAAAATGTTGTTTGTACAGAGATAAGATTAAGAAGATGTAGGGGCTGGTCTGATTTCCATTTCACGATCCAATTGGTGGAAATAACAATGTTCGTCTTAAATCAAAGAAGTTATTCTTTTTCTACTCGGTTGGGATGAAAAGGGGATCATAAATTTCTGAGTGGTTATGGTAATAATAATTGTGAAACCTTTTGAAATGTTGGTAGTTGATGTGATAGTCTATTTATGAACAGGAGGAAATACAATTTTTTGATTTAGGCATTGTGTTGAGTGGTTCAAGAATCCAAAAATATTCAGGGAAAACGTTTTTGCACCAAAGTTACGGCTTCTCTAATTGATCAATTAAGTTCCAAAACAATGTCGATTCTATTCTTAGGAACCAGGCCACTAGTTGATGTTGAATGAAAACAAATGGTGAGGGGTTACTGATGTCCTGGAGACTTGGATTGGTGTATATGATTCTAATGCTAATTTTAAATGTACCACTGAAACCCAATAGGTCGTTTCTTTTTTGATTTCATAATTTTTCACAGAGCCATTTGTAACCAACCAATTTATCATAAATTGGTAGGGGGATGACTCCCCCAATGTACTCTTTGTTATTTCCAGAAGTTCAAACTTGGAGAATGTGAAATTGAAATTATGTTTTTTAATAATTAGGTTCTGGGGAGTCTTTACTTTCTCAATTTTGAGAAAAGTTTGTGTTCTGGACACGTTATGATCGCTGCATTTGTTCGGGCACCTTGACCACGCCAAAACAACCTCAAACCGGATTCAAACACTCCTGAATAACTAGACATATACACATGTGAACTTGATTACAAATTTTATGAACAACGTATTTATTTTAATTGTGTGTTTAAATCAAGCTCATTCAAACACTCGTTCGGTCGGGATCAATAATCAAAGATCAAACTATAATAAAGTGGTTTCAAAGGAGTCCTATGCAATAATAACTTAAACAAATACGCTATATACCACAATTATGTGAAACATATGGAGTGGTTCAGGAAGAAAACGGATTATACTAACCATTAAACGAATTAAAAGCATTTTTGATCTGACCCGCGCTATTGAAATTCGCGCTACGTATAGGCGATATGTATTGTGTCTATGCGATACGGACGGCACGTTTGCGTCATCATCTTCACGGATGTGCTTTCATAATGTGACTTTCCTATGGAATGTATGACCTAAACGTGCGGTCCGTTCCGTATCGCATAACACGTTTACATAGCGCGATGGTTTAAATAGCACTTGGTCAGACTTGATGGTTTAATTCATTGTTAGAGTTATATCATTCCGTTTTTTATGAAATGAAACCACGCGATAGGTGGTCAATAATTATTTTATAGGGTAATGTTTAATATATTCGTGTACGGGTTCTCCTTAATTAAGGAACTACTATAAACTTAACCTGGTTGTGTGCCGCGACGGGGCCTGCAGCAAGATACCATAAAGATGCCGAACTTGCAAAGAGTCCTGGAGAATATTCAGCGCAAAACGCCATTTCCAATTAGTGGACGTGTCCACGGGGACGACTGGCTACTCGAAGAAAACCAGCTCCTAATGGACTCCCGAAGCTCGGAGGGTGACTAAATATAAAAGTCCAAAAGTGCTGTAGATTGTTTATACCTTGGATAACTCAGAGGCACGGAATACAAAACCGAACCCGGCTACACAATCGGAAACGAACGGCTGGAGCTGCGACTACTATGACAATGTCAACTACAGAAGACTATGTTGACTGCGTTACTGTCGCTGTCCAACTGAAGCAACTAGGCGTCACTATACTCTGCTAATAATTGGAGCAAGATGTAAGAAACTCTCTTAATAAATTGGAGTACGATGTGTTGTAGACTCTGACCATCTGCTCTCACAACGGGCTTTATATCTCCTCTCAAAACAATACTAGAAGGATTCTGTCCCCTCTATAGAGTCATTGCTAAATATAGTCCAGTACATCATAATTTGGAAATGCCAGTACTGTATAGATTTAGGATCTCATAGCAGCTACTCACTGGACTGGTGTATATCTACAGCAGTGCGCCAACCTACGGCAGACACATATTCACTTGAGTTAGGCTAGTCTGATATCTAGTCTCAAGGGTAAACTCCAGAACATTCTCCGCGGTTCTATTGAATTAATTGCTACCATACACACCAGTTAGGCCACACAAACCAGGATATTTATATCATATTACTTGAGACTAATTTATAATATTTATGTGCTAACTTAGACTAATCTACTCAAAAATGAATAAATCATTGTTAATCTTGGGGCGTAACC
Source organism: Ophioderma brevispina (assembly GCA_023653785.1). Taxonomy (NCBI): domain Eukaryota; kingdom Metazoa; phylum Echinodermata; class Ophiuroidea; order Amphilepidida; family Ophiodermatidae; genus Ophioderma; species Ophioderma brevispina. The sequence goes on along the minus strand of JAMKCH010031261.1, from coordinate 20,075 downwards.
AGCCCTCCCCTTTTAAAAGAAAGAAAGTTGATTGAAAACCAAAACTTTCTAACCTATTAAGGCTCTAATATTTTTTAAACTTCATATAATAACTTATTCACCATGTTACACTTCCCCTTTAAAAAGCTTTACTTGTTTGGACTAACACACTATTCTGGATAAGGCATCCGCCATCACATTATCTTTGCCTTGATGTGTCTGATGTCTAGGTTGTAATCTTGCAAGGTCAAATTCCACATCACTAATCTATGATTCTTGTGTTTCATCCTAGTGAATGAAGGTGAGGGGGGTTGTGATCTGTGAAAACAGGCACAGGGTGCACTGTGGTATGCCCAAATATACATCAAAAATGCCCTAATGCCAAAAATCAGAGCAAGACACTCCTTTTCAATGGTGAGTAATTTCTTGGGCTGTTAAATTCTTGGAGAGAATTACGAAATAGGGTGGTCTATTCCGTCTTTCCTTCTTGCATAAGAACCCACCACACCTATGTCACGGGCATCTATGGCCAACTTGAATTGGTTCTGACAGTCTGGTGCAATCAGAACTGGTTCACTAATAAGATGGCTTTGGATTTTCTGGAACTAATTCACATTCGGTGACAACAAAAATTTGACATTTGGCTAGCAAGAGTTGTCAAAGGACTGGCCAATATCTGAAAAGTTTGGACCAAACTTCTGTAATAACAGCATACCTAAGAATCTTTAAGTCCTTTCCCTGGTTGATACTAAGTTTGTGGGGAAATATCAATTGCATCAACACTTTAGCCTTGACAGGGCTTGACCTTGCCTTGACTACTACATGACCTAATAGGGAAAAGTGGCAATGCAAAACTCACTCTTGACGAAATTGACTGTCAGTTCGTTTTCTGAAACAACTTCTGAAAAAAAAGCGAGTGGAGTGCCCATTGTGTTGTTCCAAGGACTGGACTGTACCACAATCAAATCATCACATAGCTTCAAAGTACTTCTATGTCAGCAACTATATGATTTACCATTCTTTGGAGGTTGCGGTGCGTTTATACAAAAGGCCTAACACAATACTGAAAAAGCCCATCCGGCGTGACAATAATGCTGGAAATTTCTTTTCACGATGCAGTAAGGGAAACCCTGCCAAGACCCCTTTAAAAGGTCAAACTTGCTGACATACTTTGAATGCCAATTTTGTCAATGCAAATATCAATACGAGGTATTGGAAATAAATCAGTCTTTGATCCATTGATTAACCCCCTCTGAATCTGGTCACAAATCTAAGGGAACCATCAGGTTTTGGGAACCAAAATAACCTGGGGAACTACAGTTACTTTGCTGGCTTCAATTATTTGATTTTCCAAACATTACTCTATCTTCTGTGAGATGTTCTGCTTCATAGGATTACTCTGTAAAGGGGTTTTTTGCTGTTTAATTGGTGCACAATCACCACATCAAAATCATGATAAGCAGCAGTGGGTCTACTAGGACATCAGGAAATCTCCTCAAACTCATGAATCAACTGCATGATTTCACACTGTTGATTTTTCTGAAAGATGGCCTAGTTTTGTATCCACATCTTTGAGCACATTCGAATTTTGCAACTTGATTGGGTAGTCATGGGCACTTTCTGAGAACCAGGGGCGCAATTTCAAAAAATCAAAGACAATAGTCGACGATACGTGATTTTACCCCAAGTCCTCTGTTATCAGTAACCTTGCCGTTAATACGGACCAATTTAACACTATACACTTGGATACACATTTACTTTATGTAAGTTTACTACCATTATCACACCTCAGGATTTAGTTGGGACCGTCCAGGGCCGCCCTTAATATTTGAACAGGGTGCAGTTCCTCTAAGGGTTAAAAATCCAGATCTTGGTGACGTACAGCCTCCATATCATACAATCCTGCATGCCTATATGGTCACTGGCAAAGTCACTAAGCACCAATCTGAGCGGAGCCTGAATCTGAATGTTTCTATGAACCATGAACCCCTATTCTACTCAGTATAGGCTGCAGTACTACTACAGGCAAGTGAGGGGGTACAGTGTACCAGGCATGGTCACCATGTCAGTGACCATTGGTCACCGAATCTGGATTATTGAAAAGACTATTATAATGTTATATAACACAACTTGCAAGAAGTTTTGTCTATGACAATGATCTGACACTTGAAATGTGTCCAAATCATAATGGTGGTGGGTTTTAGGCGTTTTCAAAATGCTTTCGGTTAGAAGTTATAAGCAGTTGAAATGTACAGAGTCATTCTTTGGTACATAATGGACGTTAAAAAAAAACTTATCCATTGTCCTTATACATGTTCTACAGGGTCAACGTTCATATATATGTTGCAAAATAGAGCACTGATTAATTTACGAAATGTGAAATATTTTGAGAAGTATTTTATATAACTTTTATGCATAAGAAAAAAAAAAAAGTTTATAACTAAGTTAAATGCCATATTATTTGACAGCCAAAACTTTTAATTGATTTACCACATGCGCACACATGCCCACTGTGTGAGAGGGGGTCCCAACCCCACCCTTGCCCCACCCTTTTTTTACCAAAGCATCCTTTTTACCAGCAGCCTCTGTGTACCCACCCTTGTTTTACAAACGGCACCCTTTTTACCAGCAGCCTCTGGTTACCAATACAATCAGAGCTTATTATGAAGATATTTGTGGACGTGAAAATTTCGATGCAAATGAAACTCCAACTAAACAAGGGTCAGTGGGCCGTGTTCCAGAATGACAATAAAGAGATGAATAAATTTAAAATCCATTCCTAGTTCACACTTTCACTGAGCTTCATCATTAACACTGGGACTTTATTTTTAACCCACCTTTTTAGGAAAACACCTTTGTACCAGCCCAGTTGCAAACCACCATTTTGGTCGAGTCGCCATGCCATGTACACCCCAAGTACACCAAACACACACCTATCGATGGTGGGCGAATTTAGCTACTATCTCTACCTCTCCAGAACCAGCGCATTTTGTAGTATGGGGACCGTGAACTAACTTTAATATAAGCGTCTCAGACCGCATGCGTATTTTGTACCGAAATCAGAAAAATATGGAATAAAATGCTTTGAAATGTGCACGAAACTTTTCTGTTGAAATGCTTATCTGAATGAACCGTACGTTTTAACGTTATAAACTCGGCGTTTCCATTCAAAATTCTACCGGCCGCGCCGCCGCCCCGACGGTCAATTTGACACATTTTTTGATCATTTTGTCTTGACCAGGAAGCCGTGTCTACAAAAAGGCGTGGCTAAGGTCAAGAATGTGTCAATTAATGCAATACGTGCCCTGATTGGTCTAATATATAATTATATTCATTCTGGCCGTTGTATGATTGGCCGATAACATTTTGTTACAAGGTTTCATCTACAATTGTAGGTACAGTATGTTTAATGTTGTGTATATGAAAGCGACAATTTTTAAAAAATTTACTTCTTGCTAGGCACTGCTAGGCAAGGCGTTTCATCGGCAAGTGCATATCGGCACAAGTCAGTTATTTCCGACCCACCGATTCAGAACCGGAGTGACTCATGAAATGGTCAGATTTATACGCCCCGATGTCGATAAAGTACACCATTGATGACCACCCGTCATAATCAATTCATTTATTTATCAGTAAAGGGTAATGAAAAAATATTACTTAATATCATTCTCAGCTGAGACGAAGACGGGCCCGGAAACGGGGGGGGGAAGCCAAAAAATACACCAATGGACTACTCAAAGACAAGGTTGATACATTATCAATCGCAACTAATAAGATCACGGCACAATTATTATAAGTTTTCTGTGAATATTAGCTCACGGGCGCATTTTACAATGTGAATTTGCGCCTGGCTACTATTTTTTTCGCCGTTCCCAGTTGCAATTGAGGCTTTACTGGCGCAAAATTGCGCCCTTGCGCCCGTTATTTTGAGGCTTGCCGGTGTCTCAAATATGTCGCACCTTTGCTTACAATGACGGTACTTCACATACTTTTTGTGAAGCACCTTCTTGGATAATGACTAACCATTTAACTGTCCTAATGACGCACTGCAGTAATGAGGTGAAATTGTACGAATGATCCGGCGGCGACGGTAAGGCTATGGGCATCGCGGCCCTTTTTGATATCGTAGGGCCTACATCGAAGGCCTAAATATCGCAATATAGCCTATATCATCTTGGCTAATAAATTCCATTATTCGACCTCAATATGAATTATAATCCATTCCAACACTGACTCTCATTTAAACCCTTCTTTATTAACCTAAACAACTTGCCGTTATACTCGGCATAATAGATCCTATTTTCCGAAAATACCCGTGTACGTTTTGACGAAATTCTGAGCATATCACTAATATCAATGGCGATACGCCTTCAGCTCGTGACTCTGTTAATCAATGAAATTCGGTCAAAGGGTACGGTCGTGATCATTAACGTCTAAGGCTGGGGGTTTGTTAAAAGATCTGTCCGACGTCAGACGAACAACTTTACTATATTCAAGACTTGCCGGTAGAGAAAATCCCAATCGCCATATTAACAAATTGGAAATGTTTTAAAAAAAAAAGCAGCAAATGACGCGATTTGGTTTGTACCTTTTTATGTTGAAAGTCATGCGAGAATGTTCAATGTCGAGTGTTGTGTGTTTGTTAAAGGATTCACAGAAGATTAACAGTCAGTGAAATGAGTGAATAAAAACATGATGATGATAATGAGACAAAATGTTTCTTGCCTATTTTCTGCCCACATTGTTACGTTCATGACTTTATGTCATTTCATTCGTCTGAGTAGTCTGTCAATTCCTTGTTCGTTTAACTTTAGTGTTGTTGTTTTACTTTGTAAAAAAAAACGACACTCGTGTACATGCTGCTAACGTATCTCCTTCACACTGCAATCGAGCAAGGTTGTAATGAACGTTTGGAAGATAAAAATTGCGCACACGCAAAAAATGATCTTTTGGGTATCACGCATTCCTAATTGCCGTTTGCCCTACCAGTACCAGGTCCAGACAGTTGTTTGGGGATTCCAAAAAAACAAAATAGCACCGAGAAAGGCGATTGTAATGTAAACGCGTATTTTATATCAATCCTAGCCAACCACAAAAATAACATCTTGAAATGGGTTAATGAGACATTACATTTAATCATTTAATCAGGTGTTATTTTTTGAAATAGTGAAGGATTGATTAAAAATAATCCATTGCAAAGAGCCAAAGTAACAATCCATAGAGTTTACCGGCAGTACGGTACGTAATTTAATAAAAAAAAAAAACAAAAAACCGCCACGGTTTATTTAATGGATAATTACGCACGCGGGAATCGGTCATTACTTGAAAATTATGAATGAACTAATGAATATGCAAAACAGTAGCATGATCTCCTTGACGTATATTTTAAAGATCATAACACCGAGCAAGGGCAGGGGCAAGGGCAAGCGAATCGATACGCACGCAATAGCGGAGTTTTATTGGACACAGTAGTGCACTATTTTATCACAACAAAGATGGATATTCAAGAATTATTACATTTATAATCGAACACACAACAAAGTTCTGTCATCACAATATTTTTTCGTTTCACATTTTCCCTTTCAATATTAAGCTAAATTACGCTCCCCCCTCCAACTCTTTCCTTTCTTCCGCCCAGGCGGCCGGAGAGTTACCCAGTTTTTTTTAATGGAAATTCCCATTCATGACGGCACCTGGGTACTGTGGGCTGCACCTTAGATTATGCGCACGTGGACCGGCCAGTGCGTGATGAATACACGGGGCAGCGTGTCACACAGAACATGTACAATGTAAAAGGTATAATTGCCCAGTGTTAGATCGGAATATCTTGGTACGATGTTCATTATGCCGTGGGCCTGACATCGTGGTTAATAAGTTGCTTGGTACATTTGGACGAATAACGGATGGATCAACGTCCTTCCTCCAAGAAAGATGATGGAACATGGCCATAAAAGGTGAAATGACGTACGATTACACATGCAGTCATTTGCACACAGGTAATAGGCCTAAATGCGAATATATGATAGATTTTACTTTCTAGTCTGATCAGAAAGGGAAAATCTTGGAATGAAATTGAGATTTTAGAGCCAAATATATACTCAGAATTATCGTCAGCATATCTTCGGACCCTGACGAAATATCGCAACACGATAATGAACAAAAATTATGAATATTATCGCCATCTCGATTATCGCACACCCTTGATTTTTTTTCTGTTCGTAGAAGGAAGACGGGCATTTTACCGAACCAGGTACAATACGGACATTACGACCTATTTCTCAATGTAGTGACGGACCAAAGGCTTCATGACGGTACCCTGCGTCAGAATGTGGCGGTAAATGACCCACCCATGACGACCTTTCCAGGGGGTTGCATAGTACGCCATACAACTGACAGGTGTATAGAATAATGTGTACTCTAATTGTTCAAATTTCGTTTTGAAAAAAACAAATCCTACCATGTCCAATGGCGGCGCCATGGGTTTAGCGCATTCCAATGTCCAACGTGGCCTGGAGTAAACAATACAATTTGCTATGCGCAACATTCGAATCAGGGGGGGCGTTGACACTTAGCGTCTTCGGTCTTTTGCTCCTTCACCCCTCAATATGGCTATGGCAAATTACGAAAGTTCGTGCATACCAACGAAATAATGGTCCCTCCTGTATTATTAACTAACCCGTATAGAGTTGCGTGTCACCGTTTGTAACCATGATAGTATTGAACTTTGCATGCTAAGACTCGGCTATATATAGCGCCCCTCGATCGTACCAAGGCCCACCTTAGTTAGGGGTTCATAACTGAATGTTTCACAATGGTAATTATTTTGTTTTTCAAAGGGCCTATTTCAGTTATTTCAAGGTCGAATTTGGTATGTTCAGTATCAAAATTTAGCTCCTTTAATGTTCTTTAAGGTTTTTTTTAATCTATTTTTATGACTCAAGGTTTTATATATTTTGCTACAGCCCTTGGAGCTTTACACATTCGGGTCCCCTTCAATTGAAAATCCTTGGAGAAATAGTTTAGTTCCTTAGTTCCTTACAATTTGTTTGTGTAAAAATGTGGAACTCTTATTAACCGTATAGTCTATATTATAGCAATTCAGAAATAACAGCTCTTCTTATAACACCAATTTTACGTTTTAAGTCCAATAGTCAACAAGAAACATTCGCCGATCCGATTGTGGCCTGGACTTTTCAGTGCTGTTTCTCACCCCTTAAAATCTACCCCGAGTCGTTATAGCGCCCCCTGTTAATCAAGGCCCGGGACCACTGTTAGTCACCAAGTGTCTCTCCTTATTTTATCACCTTGTTCAAATGCAAATTTTGACAGCAAAATCCCGGATGGTAAACAAAAGCAGCAGCGACCACATTTGATCAACGTGAGACTGCAGCCGAGAGTTAAGTGTCGGTACCTTGGTAAGTATTTCCAGGCATTTTCGCGGATGTTACCCTACAATTGACATAGTTACATTTCATAAGAATTGTACTTTGGCTTTACTACTGTCGCTGCTGAGACGTTTAGGAAACTAAGTACGTTCTAAAAAGGAATTGTGAAAGAGCACAAAGTTGGTCCATTGTTCCCCGTTCAGAAAAATCGGCTTCGTAAAGGGTCCTTGATCGACCACTACTGGTAAGATCAATATGCTTTGAATCGGTTGTGTGTAAAAACGGGCTGAATTTAGTATTCTGCCACCCTTAAAATTCGGCACCTTAGTTTAACATGCGGTTTATATTCCGTTAACATTGTTGAATTCGATTTTTAGCCTGTGGCAGAATACTCTAAATTCTTTCCGTAAAAACACTTGTGTTCGTGGGCGTGTGTAGGACAATGACAATTTGGCCCCCCGGCACCGGGGGGGAGAGGGCAGGCTTCTTTTCAAAATCATAACTTTAACAACAAAAGTTGTGGACCGTACACTCATTCTTACACTGGTAATCCTATGGGAAAATCACAAAAAATTTGTGTTTTGACCAAAAGAATCCCAAAGCAATGGGAAAAAAAGCACTATGTCTAACTCTTTGATAACAGTTATGTTACCATGTTATGATAGCTAGATGTATGGAATAAACGCGCATTTTTGTAAATTGACCCTCCGTTTTGTCAAAATAAGCCTATAAAATACATTTTTGTACAGCAAGAGCAAGGCATTGCATGCCCGGTACAAACAAATTTTGAATTTGGCAACATACATTTGTCCATAACCGGCCAATTTGCAACACGACAGACATGAGTGACCCCTCATTTTTTTAAGTAAATAATTTTCTTTTCAATGAAAACAATTTTAGTTAGAAATTTCCACTCAAAAAATTTTCTGGTTAACCCTATTTACAGTAACCTTAACTCATGACTTAGGGTACTGATTACATAACGTTGCTATTAAATGACTTAGCCATTTTTCCTGAACTCAGCGAAGTTCAACTTTGAAGAAGGATAACTTATCTTAACTTTATTTAACTCACCCTCAAGTACTTCCATGCAAGCAGTGTATCTCCATGGATTCATTGAAGATTGTTGATGTCAATTTTTCACTTACCTATTTCGGGAAAAATAGACATTTTTGTGGAGGTCTGCTCATTATTACCTTCACAAACCGTATCGTTGATAATAATCGCTAGGACCCACGTGATTAGTATGCACGCCACTGGCGAACTACGCATTCGGTGTTTTTTGCGCCGGTGATTCTATATTCCTTGACAAGATGCTAAGCCACACCCTTTGCGGAGATATCTACATGTAGAGCCAAAATTTGTCCGGGCGCTCCTTCTTTTAACATAAATTGACTAGATGCCATTTTCCGAAGGGGTTTCTTGCCATGCTTGTTTTTTTTTTTTTTGGTGCGTGTTGTGTAAATTGCTTCGGAAGAGCAAGTTTCTAGTACCGATTCTGTTGTGTGCACCTGTCACTCATTGCTCTCTCGCGATCGACGTGTGTGGTTATGTGGCCGTATTTCACGGACTAGTCAGACGTTGGTAGCCAAGAAATCACAATTTTAGCCGTCGTCATTGTTTTAATTAAGACAAAAAGCAAGGGTTATTTCTGAATTGTTAGGCCGATTTCAAAATTATCCGATTATTATAGACTAGCTCACTCTTCACTTTTTGGGATAAGGCCAACTTTTTTTTTTTTTTTACTAGGAGGCACGCATAAAATACTTAATACCCACATATACCGCAATCAATAGTTTTTTTGTATGGGCTTGGCCGGCAGCGTCTGAATATGTGTTGGAAACGGATTTTGTTCATCGGTCGTGTGCATTTGTTTACGTTCGTGCTCGGAACAGTCAGTCCTGAGGTTACAGTGACACAATTGATATTTTTCATAAAATTCCATTTTAGAAAGTACTTACAGTTCCTAAACGTCTCCAGCGACAGTAGTAAGCCAAAGTAGCAAATCTATGAATAGTAACTATGTCGAATTGTTAGGGTAACACGTCGAAAATGCAATGAAATACATACTCAAGGTACTGGCCCACGCTGCAGTCTCACGTTGATCAATGTGGTTGCTACATCTTTCGTTTACCATCCGGGAACGCGCGGTCAAAATTTGCATTTGAATGTTGAGCATATGCAACTCTTTATTGTGTTGCTGTGCAGAGTTAAAATTAGCATCCAGGCACGCTGCCACAACAAAGTTGCGATGCAGGCGCCGCCATTGGAAATACAATTTTTTTTTCGAAAAGAACTTTGAAACAATTAAGTACACATCTGCCTAAATTCTTTTTTTAAAATCTTCCTTTTTTTAATTATTCTTTTAAAAATTGTTACTGATTAAACATTTCCTGAGTCTCGTGTACAGAATGATTTACACTTCTAAGCTAGACTGCTAAGCTGTGATGTCATTGACTTAGCACAGTGAGTTGCTTGGTGACCGATTCATATGCTGTCCCTTCTTGTCGTCTGCAATTCGCATTCACCTAAAGCTCCAAACTGAGCAGGATTGCGACGTGCAAAATGGCACATGGGGATCGGCGGCCTGTCGCAGCCGATAGCCATATGACCTGACCTCTATACAGGTCAGTGGCCATACGAGCGTTTGTTTCCAGATTATACCCTCGAGAGATGTAAACACATGGCCGCTGCTTCGATAGAATCCTGGATAGAAGCCAACGAAATTTGCCGATTTTTTCCCGTCAAACGTAAGTGATCGCATTGATAGTAAATCCCAAAGTGCCTTAGTTAACATTAATCCCTATGATATTGCTCCAATTGGGCATATGTGTGAACCAAACTCATACAAATTCATTAATTGCTTCTGGAAATGTACTATATTTGCTCTGGCCTACCATATTATCCGCAACCCAATTGTAGCCCTATGGGGATACACCGCGGGTTGCGGTACCGAAACTAATCGGTGGTGTGCATTTGTTTACCGTGTGTACGACCTTAACCTCGTCATTTATGCTTCCGGTTTCAGTTCGGGACTTCAATGCTCTGGTTGAGAAATCGCTCCCTCCTATTTCTTCTCGAATTTACAATTTGTGATATAAAATGTTAAACAAATTGGTATAGTGTACAGTAATGTAAGCATTGCAAGAATTGACATAAATGCATGTTGAGTGCATATTGGCGGTATTTTGGTCTCGGAACATTGCAAAGTTGAGGTTCATCAATACCGTATGTCACTTCAATACAACGAATTAGGACATGAGAATCAGCTGTTCGATAATGCCCAGTGCTAATGATAAATGGATTCGAATGTCCTAGTTACTTGACTGGTCTAACCCGATCCTTGATGTGTAATACGGTCACAATTCTGCGGTTGAGTGATCACCCCCATGTGACTTCATTATAATAACGGGACCGACCATTAGAATAACAAGCCACGTTTGCTGTCTTTAACGGCTTGTCTTTAACATAGCTATTACCTACTAGCTGTGACTGTCAAATCAGACTCACCTGCGTTGATCTATCGAAAGGTGTACCGCCGAATTGGGCGTTTCGCACTCGGTAGAAAACGTTCTTTCTTTGGGCACCTGCCATACTGGTTAGGTGGCTATCTTTTCCCTGCTGATCGAGTATTCAGCTGAGGCCCTCGTCTAGTCAAGTTCAACAATTTAAATCGCTGCTAACACTGAATTTTTTGACATGTTCTGGGTCTTCCAATCAGTAAAAATCAATCATTCGTGTACTACTATGACGATGGAACAAAGATGGAGGAACTATGGTGGCGCGCCATACAGGTCAGTATTGGCCAATCAATTTCACTCTTTGGATAGGTGGTCAAAGGTAATACAAATATTTGACCCCATATCAGCCTCATTTTTAGTTGCAAAATTCTGACAGACTTGATATTGTACCAAAGATTTCCCTCGTAGCTCCTCGTGTTATGAGGTTTCCCTACGTTTATTTACAAAATCAAATGACAAAATCTGAACTGATGCATGCTGAAATAAATAAGGGAGTGTTTCCGTACCCGTATACGGCTAACTAACCCCAGGGTTCCGTAGCCGTATACGGCTATATAACCAAACCAGGCCCTGTGGTTAGGTAGCCGTATACGGCTACGAGCGTGTCCACAGTGGATCGGTTAAATAGCCGGACACAGGCATGCGTGACGAACGTACGACCAAGTAATCGCCACACGAAGAAAGCAAAATTCGTGATATTTACGCAAGGTGTTGATCATTTAAACTGTGAAATTATGAATTGGGGGGGGGGGGGGGGGGGGGGACTTTAGTTGGAATTAGGATCACAATAGTTTTCGGACTTCGCGATCCCTAGCCTATCCGTTGGTGCCAAAAAAATTAACACAATAAATGCTTTATCAACTCCCTTCCATAGATGCAGCGGTCGGCAATTTTCACATTTTTTTTACATTTTAAGGATTTTTTTTTCTATTTAGGCGATACTTGTTACTTTTTCTTGACACGAAGTGTGTCTCAAAATTTGGGAACCAATTCACCCATACAAATAAAAAAGAAAAAATGGAACTATATGGACACTATAGGGCCCATAGTGTTTTAGTATTGTGTGAAGTTGGTTTTATGCCTGAAACGGAAGATGATTACATTGTACTTGGCACATATTTGCATAGTTCTAAAATATGGAATATTATCCTTCATAACATTCCCATAAAACGTGATCCTCCCAGCACGATTGTGTTCTCAGCGTGGGAGTCGGAATGAAGATTCATCAAAAATAATGTTTACAAGAGACACACATGTAAGCACATAACATCTTGAAAGACAAATAACGGAGATTTGTTAATTGGTTCTTAATTATCTCATAGCCTCGCTATATTTTTATATTTAAATTTTTGAAGAAGCGAGTTGTGGTTTCCCATGATCCTATAACCACAAGATCGACACCTTGCCTAAATTACACGGTGTGAACGATTAACGCTGCTAAGTCATCAAAATCACTACATGGGGCATAGCGCCGACATGCGTCCAGTAGGTTAAAAATTGAAGCAGACGACGGCGGCTAACGCGCAGGGGGGGGGAAACTATAGGAATGATAAACAAGGAGCCTACATTTTGAAGAATATTGATTTAAATGAAGAAAGACGTGGAATGAAGTGAAAAAAGGACCTGTCGGCATGATAACATTTATAATAACATTGTGATGAAAAGCTAGTCCCTAAATTTTGGGCACAGTTTTCCAATTTTTTTTATCATCTCACCACCAAAAAGCCCTTGTTGGGAATGAAGGCAGGGCACATACATGTCATTGTCTTGTGACCCGGAACATTTAGTAACCTCCATTCTTTAGTCCTTTTATTCCTCTATCTTTTTCAATTCTTTCATTTTTTTTCCTATTCGGTGTTCTATTTTTATTTTGTTTCATTTTCTTCTTTTTTCCTATTTCTTTCTTTTTTACCTATTCTTTCTTTTTTCTATTTTTTCCTATTCTTTCTCTCTTTTTTCCTATTCTTTCTTTTTCAATTCTTTATCTTTTTTACTATTCTTTTTTTTACTTATTTCTTTCTTTTTTCCTTTTCTTTCTTTTTTCCTTTCCTTTCTTATCTTTTTAACAAAGCACTAGTTGGGCTCTTCTACAGTAATCCGGTACCGTCTGTGGTGGTAGCTGCAAATCTACTCTTTGCCAATGTATCCTTTATCTATAGATTGAAAGACAAAATTATTTATTGAAATTTATTTTTCAACATTTTAAATTAAAACTTACTTGAATTTTAATCACAAACCCTAGGTGGGACCATACTAAATGAATTTTAGTGCTTTGCCAAGTTTTAGTGTAAAGTGGCCTAAAATATAAAGATTTTAGTGCCTTTTTAGCCAATTAACCTTACTTTGAAAATGTATTCTTTATTTTCAGATAGTTGTGATGAATATAAAAGATTATGAAATATTGACATTTAAATAGGCTTGAACTGAGGTCATGAAATATGTAGACTTGTATCAAGGATTTATTTTGGGTGCGGTACTTAAAAAAATGGACTTTTTTTAGTAGAGTGGACCGTCCCGCCTCCCCCCCCTCCCGACTCCATGGTCCCTTCGTCAATTAAAAAAAACAAAAAAACTAAAAGAGCTTCCCGATTTCAATTGTACCCCATGCCATGCAATAATTGCAAACAATGATACTGGCATGCATAAGTCACAACCAAACATTCTTCAATAAATCAATCATCACACTCACAGCAACCGCATATTTTGTCCATTATATTTTATGGAAAAATGAAGTTTACTTTACTTGGTAGGTCTACAATCACCTAAAAGTGTTCATTGAGTCCAGAAGTTTGGACCGTCATTGAGAAAAAAAACACAAATGTACGTCACAGATTGACAGTGGCATCGGCCGGTTACACAGCTACACGGACACTCACAAACGTTCCTTTGTTCAAACAAATAACTAATAAAATTTTGTCTTACCTTTGTTTGTCTTTAGGGAATCGAAAGAAATGAAGATTTGGTGATTTTTGGGGTTATTTGGCTTGAGCATTAAACAGCTGAACACTAGACTTTCGATTACTCGCCATTGCTTCTAGCTGCTTCTATACGAGAGTTTTCGTATTTTTACTACATGACGCTTGGAGCGCCCTTCCCCAGGAACTCACTTCGTTACACAAAAATAGGGAATGCCCATCTTGTGTTATAGGGATCATTGGTTTGCCGTAGATGTACATACGCATCGCTTGTGTTAAATCTATTATAACTATATTCTGTAGTGTTTTGGTTTCTTCTTCGAAGCCCGCCCAATTTGTAGTTTTTCAACGTAGGAGTAATCCGACATTTACCGAGATGTTCCCTAAATTAAAACTGCTTACATAATGTTTTTATCGTTAATATTATTTTTAGGTAAAATAACTTCCAATTTAGTAAGCTTGCACGAAAAAGCTACCACACCATCGATTCACTCAATTGATACTCTTTTGATGCGCAAATTAGTAGCTCCACACAGTTCTTTGTGCCGGGGTTTGAGCGATACCATGCACTTCAAAGCAAACTTATGTTATTTCTACAAAAATACTTTGCAAGTCTAATTCTTTGAAACAAGAAGGGTACACTATTTAAACAATTCATTTTACTATGTGTCGTTGTTGTTGTCTAAATTAACCTGGATATTGGTTTTCAGAAAGAGGAAAAAACTGCTTATTTTGAAGTCGGAATTGCCCAAGACCCAATAAACTCATTCCGTTGCGCTTCTTGAAATATGTTGTATTTGTACATGTCCTTTATTAGTTATTTATTTATTTATTTGGACTACACTTTTTACAACAGTGCACTTCAACAAAAGGTGGGCGTCGAATTAATACAAAAAAAAACAACAACAAACCATCAAGAAATACAAAGATAAAGTGAGATAACAATATATACAAAACTTAAGGGCAAAGCAATTGATCAACGCTGATACATCCGAGTTTTGACGTCGGAAATTGTGTCCATACCATGAAGGAAATGCACACATGATGCCAAACATGAGAGTGTACACATGGGATCAAGAGACTTCATAAGCCCGGTTGGAATGAAATGAGTTCAAAAATATAACAAAAACACAAATACAGAAACGAAGAAAGTAAGGAATGATCGTTAGGCCGAATATACGGACCTCATTTACAGCACGCTTGGACATATGATTACAAAAAGATATCAAATAGAGAGTAGATAATATTAACATTATTGATATTACAAAGTATGCCTGAGGTGCTCCCAAGCGTGAGCTGGTATTTTACAAGTCAAGTGCCAGATATAAGATCTCCCATATGGCTAGAATCTTATTTGCAATAAGGTGGTTCTCCAGCTTGTTATATTCGTCAGATCTAATAGGATTAAGAGCAAAACATGTGAACAAGAAATGTATAAAATCTTCAATACCTGAGTTACAGAGGGTGCCACGTACCATCATTATCGGACGACCACGTGTCTAATTCTGCGGTTGAGCGGAAGAGTGTTGCGAGCGCAGTTTAAATTAGGCTTGAGCCGAGAAGTGTTTGGTCCCAAAGATAACTTTCTAAACTTGGGCGATCTTTAATGGTGATATAATCAGCAAGTGAAGACTTAGAACAGGCCTCTTCACTCCATGCAATAGCTGAGATATTCATCAGAGTGCGCTTGATTGAATTAGCCAGAGTGGATCAAATGGGGGGGTTCCCTGGGTTTTCGCGCATCCAAAAATGTCACTTAGGGCTAAACCTAAATCGCAATTGATTAAGAGCATTGTGATTGCAGGTCAAACATTTTGAAACGCAAACTTGTGCGAAATCACAATCAAGATGAGCATCTAGTGAGTAAGAGGAGGCTTGGGCCACCGATTGCATTTTCATATCAAATACCCTAGAGAGGGTATTTAAGCCTGTGATATTATGCAATGGGGAAAGGGGAGTCCAACCAAGATAGCCATACAAGCGCAGCACGCGGCGTGTTCCTCGATGCTTTCAGAATATGGCCGCCGCACCATTTGTAACTGGAGATTTTCAATTCTGTTCTGATCTGATGGCTATTACATGTCCACACAGCGCATGCATAATTGATTGACGGAAGCACAATCGTCCTCCACAGGAGGTCCCCGTAAGGATGGTGCGTACCGGCCGCTACCGAAACACTCCCGGGCTATTTTACCGTATACGGTCCCGACCATGGGTTTCGGTGAGCCGGGTACGGCTGCCGAAAACAATCGTCAAAAAATAAACAATTTGGCCTTTTGTCTTGTATACCTGGAGTATCCCTTCAGTCATGAAAAAGAAGTCGGGACTTTCATCGGTACCATTTGCAGAGACGTTTAGTTATAAAAGTCTCTGCCATTTGCAGATGGTGACATGACGTTTAGATTTTCGAAGTGTTTCGGTAGGCGATACGGCTACCTAACCCCAGGGTTCGGTTGCCGTTATACGGTTTTAAAATAGACCGGGAGTGTTTTGGTAGCCGTACGCACCATCCTTAAGGCACATCGTATAATACAACCTAAGGCTGTTCAGCAATGAGCCGGTGATAGATCGACTTTGCGATCGATCCACCGTTTTTGAAAGGACTAGTGCAGCCGTTTCTGAATACTAGACGCGCATGCGCAATATCGCCTTAGTTACGATCATCGTTCATCATGCAAAAGTTTTCCAAGGAAGTATCTAATGAGGCTGCTAACTATTCACGAATACCTCTTTTTGCGCCTTTACGACAGTGGTTGTCGAACACTTTTTTAATGTGCTGAGTATATGACCCTCTTTTAAGTGATATGAATTTGTCACCACATTTGTTTGGTTCAGCACCAAAATTGTGAGTTTTCCGCTGTGAATTGACCGGAATGAGTAAGGAATTCACAGGCGGATAGACTCTTACGTAACTTGCATTAAGTGGACGAATGTAGTGCTTGTTGGTTGCGGAGCACAAAATCGCACATTTGGGTCAGAGTTTGGCGAAGATATAAGAATGGTACTGGTTTTGAAGTCTACAACGGCATCGATCGAAAGTGATCGATCACCGGCTCATGTGTGAAAAGCCTTATTATTTTCAGAAGCGCAAACCGCAGGGACGAGGTTGTCAAGTGTATTTTGTTTTGGTCTTGCAATTCGACTTCAAAAGATGCAAGTTTTTCCTCTTTCGAAACAATGTGCATATTCGAATGAATTGTTTGAAAGAATTTGTAACCTACTCATTGCAGTTTCACAGCCTAATTTGAACTTGCAGCTGTATGTGTAGAATCCCAAAGTTTGCTTGAAGTACATGATATCGCATGACACCACTGTGGCGTTGTGTTTACTGCGTATGCTCTTCTATATTGCATATCACAATCAGAGTTCCCATGGAGGGATGCGATGGCAGCTGATGGCGTGCATGTACCGACCATTAGACGTTTTTGTTATCGAAATCTGTTAATGAATATTAACGCCTGATTTTGAGCATTTGAAACTTTTGAGAAATCACATTTTTTCCTAGAAAAATTCTGCTTTTTTAAAAAAAACCAAAAATTGGGCGGGCTTCGAAGTTGAAGAAATATTTCTTTAGAGTCTGATCACAAAAAAACCACTCCAGAAATAGTTAGATCAGTGGGATTTAACCAGGTGATGTGAGTGTTATGACGTACTCGTGACGCGAAGGGTCGAATCCTTTCACACACAAATAAAGATCCTTGTGCCCAATGATATGCATGTATGTAACTGATTTAATGATCTTTACTTGATTTGGTCGAAATTTGGTATGTTCAAAACAAAAAGTACATAATCACATCACATCATTACACACAATTATATAACTGATACTTATTGTCGCTCAAAAGTCCACTCATGTCCACCAAGAATGTCTTTGGCAGTTCACTATGATATTTCCTCACATCGAAGCCTTCAAATGACGCGCACAATGCATACAAAACTCCTCGGTATTATATTCCAAGGGAATCTTCGTCTCCTGAAGGTAATCTTTCCAGCAATTTCAAGACGAAGGTTAATTAGTCCCCTGTCGACGATAATGAAATCCAACATATATCAGTCCAAGATATCACCCGATTTTTTTTTCTATATGTCCACAATTTGGAAGCCTATCTTGATTCCCAGCACAATTTCGGCTTCCAAAGATGACATAGACTAATTTCAGCACTCTGCTCACATGGAATTATATATCCTGGCACTAAGTCTTGATGTCGGCTCCTTATGCATAGTAAAACTAGCTATAATTATCTAGTATGCGCCAGAGCTCTAATTCAGCTCATTTCAACTGCTGGCAGAGAGTCTCTTCCAGTGATATGTATTTAACTACTCCACAGATAGATTCCCTTTCTAACAATAATGCATTACATCATTTCTCATTGCATTAAACTAACACTTACCTATCGACCAATTGGAATTCATCACCCTAATTACATCACTATCATATGATCTTTGTGGGGGAATTCCTAGGTTCTGCAATGTTTTGATCTCAAAACATAACAGTTCGTAATTTAGTCATCCTTGGGGAAAACAAAAAAAACAAATGCCACTTCCCCTATTGGGCAATCTAAACAGGTGCAGCTTGTCAGAACAACTAAGTTTTCCATCTTTTCTCTCTTTTATAGTAAACAAAGTGCTTTTCCCGTGAGAAATCTTTTCTCAAATAAAATTGAGAAAATAATATTTTTAAAAGTTTAATCAGAAAAATGGAGGCTATATAACAGTAGGTGTTTCTACGTCAGATCAACTTACTGCATACCTAAAGAATTTCATCGAGAAATTTCCCAGTAGGCCTAGTCCTTTTATTTTAAAGCCATATTAGCCAAAATTTAATTTTTTATCGTCAACTTTTATTTTTGCTAAATTTGCTCTATGGTCGGGGTCTGTTGCAAGAACCGTTTTTGAAAAATGTTTGTAATATAAGATTTTTAAAACTTCATTTTATTGGTTAAAAAAATTGGTATGAAACTGTTTGAAAACGCTGTTTTGGAGAAATTTACATTGTGAAAATCCTGGAAGAAAAAAAATTATGCACTTGTGAAAATTAAGGTCGCTAATCTTTTCCCGTTCTGCAAAAACAGGGTCGGTCGGTCGGAAGACAAGCATTTTTTTTATTTACGATACTTTATTTACATATTTGTTAATTCATTAATTTTTTTAATTTGTCACTTCTTAATTTATTATATTTATTCTTATTTTATTTCTTATTTATTTCTTTATTTCTTAATTTATTTGTTTTTTATGTTTTATCTGAATATATTTAGTTATATTCGTCTCTGGTTTTCTTAATATTTTTGCTCTTATAGACAATTTATACATTACATAATTTGGCTAAGAGAGCGAGAAAAGAATGTTCTGGCCAGTGTCGTGTTTTATGTGCTTTGTAACCTTCAGATAAAGTGCTTTATCAAAAGCACCGTTTGTTATAATTGCATTTCTTTAATAAAGCAGAGAATAAAGGAATAAATCGTTGCTCAAAAAGAGCTCCAGGAATACATAATTATGGTTCTCGTTTGGAGGATATGTTTTAACTAGAATACAACAAACTAAGTCACAACTCATATTTCTAATATTTGATATCTCAACAGACATTTCTATTAAAAATGGTAGCCCTACATTAAAAAAAAATAATTTAGCCCTCGCCAAACAGTAATTTTTATAATACCTTCACTGGAGGGGAGTTGCAATTGCCACAGATTTCCTGATAAAGCATATATTGTGTTATTTTGGTACCAATGGATAAGCTAGGGATCCGCTATAAGTCCCGGGAAGTCCGCAAACTCCGTGTGATCCAAATTCCTAAATAAAGCCCAATTCATGATTTCACATTTTATAATGATCACACCTTATACTAAAGGGGGATAGTCCGATTTAAGTACATAAAGTTGATAGAATGGCCTTCACCCAAAAACCCCATCTGTAAAGTTTCGCGCCGATATTTCAATTCGTTTTGATGTGATAGCTAGAAACGTGATTTTGTGAGCCCCATAGAATACTGTGTAAAACTAATATTGGTCGACCAAAATGGAGTACACTTTCGCTCATAACTCCCAAACCAAACAGCATTTAGCCCTAAGATTTAACAGGGTAAATGGGAAAAATAGTAGCTTTCTTTTGATACCAAAATTTCGACCACTTCCGGTAAAATTTGGGCTTCTGGGGACGAGGCTAGTATTAGCGATCGGGCCATGGACCTTTAATTCACTGCGTTATAATATCACAGATTTTGCTTTCTTGGCGGGGCGATTGCTTGGTCGTTCCATAAATTCTCATGGTCATACAAG
>JAMKCH010031260.1:0-62058 GCA_023653785.1 Ophioderma brevispina | reverse complement strand
TAAATGAAATGGCGTCTATTAATACAAACCCATACGTGGTATAATTATTAAATCAAGCCAGGTGAAATCTACCAAATGTGTATTTAATTGTTCAGCAGGAATACCTTGAGGAACTAAAATGGCCTAATTCTCGGAGCTACATTTTTAATATTCTGAATATTGGTTGGTAATTTTGAGTTTGAGATTTACTAATGATAATCCAGGTAATAAAAACGACTAAAAGCACCAAAATCAAACCACATGAAATGTCTGCTTCTGACCAACTTGGATATTAATATTTTTGTAAACACCTTGTAAGCAGGTTTTAATTTGCCTTAAAAAGTCCAAATCGACCAACATAACTCATCAGTAGTTTCTATCAGTAGTTCATTACAATTCGTCAAAAAAACATACACACATACATACACTACACCAGAGGTTCTCAATTCTATTAGCTGAAGGGCCAGAGAATGCCGAACATATTTGAAAGTTACTTGAGGGCCAAATACACCAGAAATTCTTATGTTTCCCTTTATATTTTAGAGCAAGTCGAGGGCCAAAACTCAATGTTTGGCGGGCCGGATTTGGCCCGCGGGCCGCCAATTAATTGAGAACCCCTGCACTGCACTACACATAGCTACACATGCACGCAACTTCCTCCACGTTTCAACCGCACGCGGAAACTTCAGTTAGACATTTTAGCAGCCTTACCGATGCAATGTTGATTTTGAGACTCGGTTTCAATTGAGTATTTGAAAACACCATGAAGGAAAATCTGAACATATCCAACTATTCAATTCAGGCAATGCAATGTCATATAGGCACCACGTAACCTTGGGTGCAAATAATTTTCTTCTGTGCATGTTAGGTACTCATGTTGCCGAGCTAAGTTTTTATGTTACTGCCAAAAAGGGGCCAATCTGCTAGCTGGGTCAGGAAATACATACAGTTTCCTTTTATATTATTAAAATAACCGTTTTCAAATAAAAAATAAATTTAGTCTCTAAGATAATTGAACACAAGCATGATTGATTTCACTTCAATAACTTACCCTGTCTTTAGCTAGAGATACCGTGGGCATGGATGAATAGCGTCGGTTAACAGCTATAGACTACAACACTCAAGATTGCGATTGTGACCTCAACTTCAGTTCAAGATATCGGTTGAATCTTGTCGCATTACACGCGAGTGAGCTGTATAGACTAAGCTTATAGGTCGCAAATGTCAACCATTGTGTAGGCCTACCCGGATGTTTATTTACATGACTTGTAGAGATAAATTTCGTGTTCACATTATCACGCAATACATGAAAAAATAATAGAAAATTCTTCCTTCTCTTCACCAGAATGCGTTGTGGGTAATTTTGCTGATGCTTGTACCCGTAATTGCACGGATTCTATCTATAGATATAGGTGGTAGAAAATTGAATTCCGTTAGTGTAGCAAACGCAATGCAGAATGTTCTAATGGTCCCTGGGAATTGCGGAAAATTGTAATATTTTCAAGGCCATTGTTAATGGTTTGAAAGAAAAAACTTAATAACTGCAACGTTAATTGCATAAGGTCACTATAGAGGAAAATAGCTGAAAATCGGACATCACCGCAAAAAAAGAGGTAGCGTTATTTCTGTTAGGGTCTAGGCCAATTTACCGCTAACGACAGGTAGGGTCCTCTCCTTATTTATTTTTTTCAAAAGTGGCAATTAAATCATTCAATGAGGGGATGGATGTTAGGGATCATATTATAAAATGATCGTTTTGAAATCGGTTTTTTTGCTTTTATTACGAATGTGGCAGACTTAATGCATATCCAATCAGCATGTGGAATAATGTGTCATGTATTTTTTCTGAGCAATTACCTATCCATGGAACCCAGATGATTTCCAGATTTTGAAATGTAAACAGAACTTCAACTTACTATCCAAAAACGCTTCCCAAATACATTAAAACATTACTTGGATTTTTTCTAATCTCTTCAAAATTATATTCTTAATGATGCTAAATAGAATTAGCCGTATCTTTTATTCGATCCAAAGCGATATGGATCGAACAAGGAGAATACCCTCCAATATTGCATACATCCCTGAAAACGTAAATTAATGTTAATGAATTATAAAATCCGTTATATTTATTAAACGTGTAGTCAATTAGCATCAAGGCTACAAAGATGGCGGTTTAAAATTGCCACATATTGATCTATCTACATGCCTTAAAAGCGCATGGATCAAACTTGTGATTTTGGAAGTCAAAATGGCGAAACTCTTTTTCAATCCGCAGGGAAATTGGGTCATTATTTATATTAAACCGTTCAAATGTACACTGTTGCCCATAATCTTTGGAACGAATCTTTTTTCAGACCCAACTTAAAACGTATTTCTATTTGAACGCCTCGGTCAACGCCTCAACTAATCACAGGAGCGTGCTCGCACCTCTCCTGTTCAACATCTAAACCAACTACCAACCTATGAGTGCAGGAACCTGTCCTTTTTATCTATGGCCAGACGATCTTGGAATTAGCGCCAAGTTTGCAGACTTCACAGTTGTTTAAGAGAGACTCTCCAAATCTTTTGGTGAACGCACTCATTATTATGAGGAAAACCCCCTTCAAATCTAATCAAAGACACAAGTGTGTGCTTTCCATCTACCACGCATACCGTAAAGCCAAACGTCAGTTTAATACCTCTGTCTCCGTGGGGGGGGGGGGTGGGTTACCACCCCTCCCCCCCCCCTTCAGGTTTTTTCCCCGGCTTGCTAAAACCACCCTTTTTTGGTGCCAATTATTGTTTATGTAATTGTCAATTTACAATTTCCGCCCCCGCTCCTTTTAAATCCAAAAACAACATCCACCACCGCGGGTAAGGTGAGATACAGGGTGATCCCAAAGTGATGGATAGGGGGGGGGGGTGGTAACCCCCCCCCAGACCGGAAGAGCAGTACCCAACATGCCGAACACATACACAGGCCATCCAACAAACCCTTGATTTGGTACAAATAGAGAGCTATGGTCCTCCTCTTTCTTGTATCCAAATGAGTACCAACATGCCTAGCAATTACGTCACAATGACTTCAAAGTTCGCATATCAAAACTGCTAATTTCCATAGGCACACACAGTGAAAAATTCAATTTTTTTCTCCAAAAGGTGAGGAAAATCAAATTTCTTTCATTCGGGCTTTTTGACCTCCTTGATGGTGATTGACTAGTTTTATATAATGACACAAGCATTTTAGAGCTATAATAGAGGTGTTTGAGGAAGTCGCTAAAATTGCGAAATAATCAACTTTTCCAAACACTTATTCATATTTTTCGTACTTTCCTCAACATATACGTCATGCTGACGTCATAATGGTGAATTTTCCTACTTATTTTTGGTAGCCATGGAAAGAAACCCTAATCTATCCATTGTAACGCAAATTTACAGGAATCGGTGTTCAGTAACGAAATAAAATCACAGGGGGGGGTAACCACCCCCCCCCCCCTTCGGGAGTTTTGTTAAACAAATGGCTCAGTAGACGAGGTTAAGTAACCTTGTTCTGGAACACCCCCTGGAGCACTCTGAAATCCTGTCTACCTAGGAATTTACCTTCGAACCGGGCACTCTCTCTCTCCTCTCTATAACCCACATCAAATATCGATAAGAAAGGTCACGCAATAATATCTCGAACAAACTCACTGGGCAACAAGATGGGGTGCTGCCACATACCCTATAGATCGACGGCACTTGCCCTGTGCTACTCTGTGTGTAGAGTATGCCTTGCCCTTGTCTGGAAAAATAAACCCATGCCAAGAAGCTTTGATTATCAATCATTAAATTTGCCCCCTGCCTGCTTATCACAGCATGTCTTCGTCCATCTCCCAACGGACAACTTATAAATCCTATCAGGAATTGCTCCAACAGGACTCCTCATAGTGAAGCGAGCATGCAAGAGCGTATAGCTGCCATTAATCTAATATAAAGCAAAACCATGTCCGGACACAGACCTGCTGCCAACCCGCCTTAATCCAGAGAGAGTTTCTTAGTAAAGTCAAACTCATCATAACGGTTTAAGAGAGCGCATTGTGGAAAGAAAAACTTACTGTCAACTAAGTAACTCTATTGTATTGCACCTGAATCTCTTCCACGTGGAGCTGACTCCTCACGGCTGACTGGCGATGCCTGCACATATGAGAACCAGAATTGGTTCGATCTTCTCCTTGCAAAGTGGGGCTACCTGGAAGCAGATCAGACACTACCTATTGTTCCCATTGTCTCTCCCCTCTGTTGGAGCAACAATCACAGACAAGGACCTTTGCGAAATTTAGTTAAGCAGCCAGACGTTGTACCTGTCTCTGGCTGGATCATATTTGAGGACCACAGTGGTTTGGACACGATAATAAGAAGTAGGTGAATGATTACTTAAGGAGTCCCCTCTACCCAATGAAGTGAATCCACGCCATAATTTGAATTACGTAACCAGCCTTCTGTTGGGAGCTATAAAGAACTAGGAACGTCTGTTGTTGTTTTCCTTTTCCCTACTCAAAGCCTTGTGTGCATCGAGCCCAGTTTTTTTCAAGGGTTGGTTTTACCATTACAACAAACAAAAACTAACACAAGACGTTCCCTGGTCTTATGCCCGTCCACCGCATTGCCAATTTTAAAATAACGCCAAAGAATTCTTGCACTCCGACGGGAAGGGTACAAACAAGCCAAAGTCCGCTGATTTCCTCGGATATAATCGCAAATTTGGTCTGTAAATCGCTCAGACATCGAAGTCAGGTCCATTTGAGGCCACGAAATTCTCCATGACGACCACGATTGACTACAGACAGAATTGAAACACCGACTGCTGTAGTCTGTGCTATAACCCCGGAAAATGCCATCGAGCCGTCTTCACCGTTTTGTGGAGAAGACCCTATAAACTCAACGTTTCCCGCCAAAAAGTAAATCGGAGATTGCTTTAACATTGTTACCGAGCAAGATGATTGACCAAATGTCCACGCCTAATCGACTTAGCTGATTCTTATGGCCGCAACAGAAGATTACAGCTCGTAAACCTGGCTACATGTTGTCTATTAATGTACGCAGCTGCTTCATCTTTTGACCATAAAAGGCTATTCATGTCCAACACTCGAGATTGCACCGAGCAACTTCATGGATTTTTTTTTTTTCTTTTTTGTGTAATTGATAGATATTGATGAGAAAAGAAAAGCACAACATTTTGAGCTCAATACCTCCTTTCGTTTTTCTTTTTTCCCGCGAGCATTCAGAACTTTTAGGAGGGCACCATCCAAAAAATCTGGTGTGATGCGAAAGACTATGTTTGAGATGGGCCAGTACTGTAATGAACCCTCCATACTTTGAAAATCACTATCTGGTAATTTTTTTTGGTGTAGAATGCAAATTCTGCATAAAAAATGTTGATAGCCTCCGTTGCCTTTTAAGTTATTTGGGTGTGAAAAATGCAATATCTTTCACCTGGACCAAGTTTCGGCGGGGGTCCAGAACCCGTAATAACAATATTTTAATGTCGCATTTTCTTGTTAATCTGAGTCACTCTGCCTGACTTTCTACCAGTACACTCTGTAAGTATAAGTAGTTTATAGCCTTTTTAAAAATCCTAATTTTTGCATTTGACCATATATTGGCCCCCTGAAACAATGTTGACATACGATTCAATACCCCTCTACTCTTCAGATATGTTTGAATATACATCACACAGACATTCCATAAGAGAACGCATCTTGGTCCCCCCCCCCCCCCCCCCCCCCCCCCCCACCCCCCATGATTTTCATTGTTTTCAGTACAAGAAACGTTTGTTGATATCCCCATAAAATGCATATGGTGATATACACTTGTGCAATGTACAATGACCTCTTGGTCACATATACCTTTGTTGTGTATTTTGGTGAAAAAATAGACACCAATCTAGTTCTTTCAAGAAAAAGTTGTTTAATGAAATCTTCAACATATCTGAAGTAGAGGGGTGGGGTCGAATGTCAACCTTGGTTTTCAGGATGGGGGTCAAAATTTTGAAAAAGTACACTTACCATTTTACAAGGGGCTGTCACTCACGTATTACTTTTCTAATGTGTTCATAATTGTATTGGTTTAAATTTCTACAATTTAACTCCTGATTGACCAAAAGATGGACAATAAAATGTTCTTACTTTGGAGTTATGACCCCCCCCCCAGAACTTGCCCCCAATGACAAAGGCACATTTTTAGGCCTTCTAATGAACTTCCTTAGTGCAATTTGAATTCTAACACCAAATATGACCCAGAGATATTGAGTACAAAATTGCGAAGGTCTCCATTACTAATCTGTTAAACCCTCTCAACCTAGTCTTTCACATTGGGCGGCACTTTTGATGGTGACCCCCCCCCCCCTCAATAAAATTTCCACACTTGCTCTAGCGGGAAAACGAAATGACTATGACGCTCAAAATTCAGGATTTTCATCTCTCATCATTCACCACACACTTAAGCTAAAAAAATCCATGACGTGCTGCGGTGCGCATCTCGAATGTTGACATGGAATGTGCCAAAAATTGGAAGACAAAGGGTCTTCGCTTACGTGTTGAGAACCTCCGAGATGACGGTATTCAGGAATCAACTCCATGTGTTTGCTGCTCAGTGAGGGTATTGGCCGGTATTCATTATGGAGGAAAAACGGTCACTGGTGGTGCCAGATTGAAACATGTAACGCCGTCGTGTACCTGGACATTCTGGAAAACCACTGCCCTTCCACATGCAAGAATGGTTTATGCAAACACTTTTCGCCTTGCACGGACGACAACGCCACACCACACCGGCCCCCCTTTAGTGAGACATCAATCTTTTTCTTGAGGCAGACGGGTGGAGCAGATACCCTCGCCTGCTTGCCTTCCCCTGATATATGAAACCCTATCGAGCATGCCATGGGATGCCACTAGAACTAGTCATCAATGAAGGGACAATTTCCCTCAACCTCTGCAGGAGTTAGCTCAGCTTCTGACCGATGGGTGGGACGCTCTGCCTATTGTACATCATAAACAACCTTGTGATGTACTATTCATGCCAGGTGGCCATACGTCCCCTAAGACCAAGGGACACCTCTTAAACAGTGTGCAACATCAATTGTGCATCGATTCCTCACAAGTAGAACTTGCTTTGTGGATTGGAGAAAAAACTTTTTAACCGGGAGATCATTAACGACCATTGTAAACTCATCAGCTTCAGTAAGACGATTCGTACAGTTACCTTTTGGTTACAATGGAAACAATAGTTTTGTAATGGCAAGAACAAGAAAGGCTTAGTCTCCGCATGCCGGGAGTTAACCACCCCATATCAATATCCACCCCTGGAAATAGCAATAAGACGCTCACTTAATTTTTAAAACATTCTCCAGAAATCACACAATGTTTTAATACCCATGTGTTATTTGGTTTGGAAGTACATTTTAAATATGACCTTCGGTGGTGCTTCTTATCACTTAACTTTCCCTCCTTAATACTCATTAAACGTATTTTAAGTATTTTTAACGTCCGCTGCAAAGAATATTTATTAATTCTTTCCTCTGGGTGTTGAAAAAAAACGTGCGGCTTGGTCGGACTAGTCTTGTCAAGACCGGTTTTAAAGAATTCGTGGGATGACTCAGAGAGGTTCGCAGAACCGACCAAGTTGGTCCCTCTTTAGCTGATAGTACCCCGTAGTTAATCTTTTCATAGAGTAACACAGTTACAAGGTCTTTAACACCGACTAGGTCGACGTGGAACAGGTGTAGAATAAACCTTGTCCGGCGTACTCATAGTCCGGGAACAAGGTGAACAAGATTGGCAATCGTTCAGTTGACTCTTTACGACATTAGTTTCACGCTTTATTTTCCGTTAATCGTCTATGTAGCCCCGTACTATGGGCTCCTACCGACTAATATCTGCTTGCACAAACGGCACACTCCTATTACTTAGCACGGGCGCTCTTATCAATTAGATGATTGACAATATATATCATTTACAGCTTTTAGGTTCCGAAAGTTTGCCCACCGCTTCATCACAGCGGATAGCAACCAGAACATTATATTTATATATCAATATTTATTTTTTGTTTGAAATTTGAATTAGTTATTTTTTTTAAATAAGTTTTTTTTGAGGATATTTATTAATCTTTTTCTGGAATGGCCCGCACACGCTGAGCGTAACAAGTGTGGAAAAAAAAAACATGTGCCCTTAGCCGCGCTCTCTAAATTCTTTGTGTCAAAAAACTATCCATAACAATCTAATAGATTAGATTTTTTAATCTAAGACATTTAGAGATCGGACTGGAACCGGCAACCTACTAGCACGGGCGCTCTTACCGATAAGGTTAACAATCCAGGGTTTTATAAGAACGATAGATATCTTCTGAGGCTATCGCTTTCATAGCGGATAGCATCATAACTGTATATTTAATATATATATCATTTATATATATATATATATATAATATATATCTAGATCTATCTATAATATATATATATCTATATAGTATCTAATATATATATATAAAATTAAAAAAATTAAAAAAATTAAAAAAATTAAAAAAATTCAATACATTTTTAAAAATTCGGGATCCCAACTTTGTTAACAAAAGTCGACCGTGTTTTTATAAGTTTTCATTTAGTCCTTTAGAGTTACAACAGGTGTTTGGTTGTAAGTGCATCTTTGGTCGACTACGTTTTGAAAACTAAGATTTAACTCTTGCAGAGATTCCTATCTTTTGGTGGACCTTCGATGAAGCCTTAATTTTGAATTTTTTTAATGGTTTTTTTAGAAAAACAGCCTATTTACCACTGACCTCAAATGACCTGTTTGAACCTCGGTATATGCGACTTTTGATCTCATTACACATGGGGTTTTCCATGGGGTGTCATGACCTGGTTGCTCGCCATTGAACTTCAACTTCCCAAACGTAATCCTATTATGCTCTTTACCACTTGACCTTAGATGACCTCTCATCTCATGCGTGACCTTTGACCTAATTATATGGGACGCTCGAGTTGCATCTAATACTATAATCCGTTGTTATAAACTTGGATTGTTGAGCCCCATATCGTTGGTCCGAGCTTGGGTTGCAAAATATGGAGACCAGTAGGGCAATATTTTTAAACTCATACGAAAATCGTCCAATTTTTACATTTTTATGCTTTTTGGATCCGTTATTTTCCCCATTGGATCCATTCAAACATAATAATGGTTTAAGACTTCAACTTTTCAAATAAGACCCAAACTGCAGCTACAAAACTTTGACACACTGAGATACGGCACAATGAAGCGACGGAGCTGGCTGAAGAATATTAGAGACGGTGTCATATAATACAGTGTCCGTGTGACTGAGTGTCCTACCACCCATCTGCCTATTGTGTTCTCCATTGAGTGCTGTATGCATCATTTGTTTCAGCACTTACCCAAATGGCATCGTCTACAAGGTCACGGTTTATTCCGTACATGTTGCTATGGTAGCTAGGACACTCTCTCATGGGGGACACTTAGTTTCTTTACAACGGCACAAAATAAGTTCAATGTGTTCTGAAATTTTGCATAAATAATTCCTATATAGATCATCGCAGCCTTGGAAATTGATGAATAACATTGTGTGGGTATGTCTTTCTGGGGAAATATCTCATGTTCACAAAGATTTCAAATTATTCATTTTTTAAAATGTCAAATCTATAAAGGATATCATGAGGAGTGAAGTGGTCTGAAACATTTTCTTCTTCGACACTGCAAAATGGTGGAACTTCAACCAATGTTCCTCCGTCTACTGAAGGAGGTCTGGTGTCAGCAGAGTGATTTATCACGTAATGTATGTCACCAGTGCTGTCACGGAAAATAATCAGCAGTTTTATATGGATAGTATCAGGGAGATGACTACTGAGCTTAACGGTCTGATTATATCCAAGATCATATCTATAGCTTAATCTTGTAATACATGGCAATATGACTTGGAAGTTGCCGCTAACTGACTTTCTTAATAGATATTGAAATCTCTGGGGCTCGAATGACCATGTGCATGTTGGATACAAAGTTATATAACTGTCTGAATATTGGACCTTCTGCATTGAAATTTTTGACAAATAAATTCGTTGCAAAGGTGCCGTATTATCTTTTTCAGCTGCAGATTTGCTTTGTTCAACAGCCGCATGTTTTGATGTACTTTGAACAGGCTTGATTTGATCCCTACATTATGACTGCTGCTAATTGATGCATGCAGATTTTGACTGTTCTATCTGCAAAAGCTCTTGAGTGTCATTGCTGAAATTTAATATGTTTGAAGAATATCACCCAAGTAATTAACGGTAATCTTCATTGCCACACCTCAATTCTGAGTCACCAAATATACAGTGACTCATCAGCTGACGATATCTCCTCTTTATATGGTTGACCTGTTTCAGATAGTAAACGCAACCCGCGAAGAACGTGCTTTCTTAAAATTGAAACATATGATATCCAAACACCTTTGTGCAAGGTATTCATAGTTTTTGCTCAGCAAAGACAGCCAAGTTAGGGCTCTTCGACCTCAGCCCGATTTATTTGTCAACATAACTGTAGCATGCTGCTGAAGTACTCTTACATCATATTTGTCGGCTAAAGTCACAAGTGCAATACAGTTTGCCGGCTGACTGATACAGACCACTGTAAAATAAACTGCAGAAGTGTAACCACTGCTCTGCAGGCTGTGTTTTCTCAAGTATAACATCACTTTCGGTTCCTTCTTTCCAGCCACCCACCGCATACAACATGCGTTGAAAATACGTACTAGAAGCGCCAAAAGTACTCTTATGGGCTGGGTCCCGCTGGCCTCCAACAACTAAGACGACATCTGAGAAAGTGTCCTTCATGAAGTTGTTGCTTAGGTTTTCCAGAAAGCTGCTGACATTCTATTGTTTGCATCTCTTCAGACTGGGCTTTTTTTGCGTCCAATTTTCATTCCACATTTTGTACCATACCTTAAATATAATGTAATCTAAGACCGGTTATCAGACTTGAATTAATCTATTTCTGCTGGAATGATAGTTTATTTGTACTTAATATGTTTGCCTGGCCCAATTTCACAAAACTTTTCTCAACCAAATAAGATTCCCATGGCAATTTCGCGCCTTTGAGACACGCAGCATCAATACTGGTTTCTTTTTCGCGCTACAAGCCTTCTATTTGATTTTGCTGCTATACAAATGCATTTATTAGGCTTTTGGTTTAACAATGGCGCTTTGATTTTCGAGGAATGTTAATCAATTTCACGTGAAATTACGATGCTCAACATTAACAATTTCCTTTTCAATTTCATTTGAACATAATAGCCTTTGTTTATCCTGTTTTCCCTCTTTATATTATTCTATAGTCCGATTAGGCATAGCATTATAGATTACGGAACATGACAACGGGTGAAAAATGGGGTGCCCTCATGATTTGCTTTTGTTTCTTGTTTTACTTTTGCTCTTTCCCTTTGTTTTGTTCACTTGTTGTTTAATCCAAGACGACGGTCGGGCGGAAGGTAGTCTAGTATTATTGGCTGTGATTTGAACGGTCCGACAGGGAAGTTTTATCATGGGATGTATTTTTGTCTTTTCTTCAACATGTTCAAATGGAGATCATTTTCCTAACCTTGCAATCATCTTCAAAACATTTCTCTATAGACAAGACAAAAATTCAATATTTGTTGCTCCAATAAAGTGCAGGGTATAAAGGAGGCATTATGTTTAAAAAGGGATTAACAAAGCGTTGTGGGGTATTTCGAGGTTGCTGAATCCGACAATGGGGCTGTTAAACAGGTGCGCCGTTGCCGTTTCACCTTCGAATTCGAAAAACCAAAATTGCCGCCTTGTCACACAAATTGTGCTAAAAGGTGGGGTTAAGGCCACATAGAACTTAGAAGTGGTGGCAATACCCATATGCCCAATGACTCAATATTGCTACACAAACCCTGTCCCTACTTGGGGTTTGCTGCCATTTTGAAAACCAAGATGACCACCATATGTTCTGATCACGCTATCCAACGCCTTTCATGCCTATAGAAAGAAACTGCATACCCTTTCCTAAACTCTTTCCGAACAGTCTCAACAGTGGTGTTAGCCCCACGGGGCAAATGATATAACAGGTCCTTCATCCCTGGGTTTCACATGTAATGAAGCCATGGGGGACAGAGAATTCTTTTCGTAGAGGCAGGATTTCTATAGCCCATATTATGAACAAACAACCAGCTCTCAGAACTTCCAAACCCATACAAGTCCAAAAAAAGACCTACTGGTGCGATAATACTATAGGTTGCCATTGTCTCTCTGTATCTTGTTCAAAACCTGACGCAAGCGACATAGGGTGGAAATATCACCCTTGTTCGTTTGTCCACCTTCATCGATAATGCATTCATCACTACTGCTTCCAGGTCCAGTTTCCAAGATGCATACCAGGACACTTGTAAAAAAACTTGATGCAAAAAGATCTATCGTTGGTTGAAATTTCATTTCTTGCAAATTAAATCTGAATCTCTGCCATCCTCGCTTTCTACTCCAGGTACATGAAAGGCTGTGTCAAGACTGTTCTACACTGTAAATTTTACAACCGATAATGTAGTTAATGTAACAACTGGTTGACCCATTTGTTTTACAACTCTAATGCTAACTCTGAAGCCAAAAGAACATGGGATAGACTTGTTACAAACCTGCTTATATTACATTCTATATCTCAAAACCGGCCATAGGTGTTGATGTGCTTATGGGAAAATTCTTGTTCATTTTTAGTAGACAATGTTCAGCTCGCCTCTTTATATACAAATAAATGGTGGTTGTAATTTTTTGGGACAACTATGTTTTAGTGTCAAAAATACATAGTTGTCCCGAAATAACAACCACATGTAAGGCATACGAGTTTATATGTCTGATCTGTATAATAGAGCTGAAAAATTATGTGCCTTCAGCTTTGACTCAAATGGCACCACGGGTCTTTTTGAAAAACATATGACTTATTCGCAGTTTTAACATAAACAGATTTTTCAAGTTATTTTTGGGCTACAGAGATCAGTAAATATTTAACAAATGGTCCAATCATTTGTACACAACTGCATTATCCGTTGCAAAATTACGGGTGTAGGCCCCATTTCCACATTATTATGCCTTAACAGATTCTGAGTGTGAGCTCTTTCCGTTGTGTTTTGGGGATATGCTCGATACTCATCTTTGTCCAATGCGTGGAATATCAGTATACTTGGATAAAGCACAACTCTTTAATAGGTTTACACACCACTAACTCACTTAATACACATTAGTCTATGGGGGAAAATGGCAACTGAGCATGTTTCTTTGTCACATTTAAAAACTCCACATAATAAAACAACAATATCACAGATTCACAACCAATGTACAAACTAATATCAATAACTAATTTTGACATATGAATTAACAGTTACGGATCACCAAACTAGCCCGACGTCGACCGGCAACACTAGATTCTCTATAGTTCGCCAAAGCTAGTAATTTGCAAATCGATGGTGAATGGATAGAGGCAGAGTAAATTGCCTCAATTCACTGTCAATGCCGCTTATTTTGAGAAACATACAGTCTACATGTCACATCATGAATTCCATCACTTTTACTATAGACTGAGTGCATTTTCAGACCATTTTAAAGCAACTTTTTCCAGATGCCATGCAAGAAAGTAGTCACCCAAGATTTTTATCCTTAACGGCAGCCCGGTTAAGTGGTGTATAACCTATAGGGGGCTTAGAGGTATGTTAAATTAATGTGTTATGATTCATTTTCGTCAAGTCGCTGAATTTTGGCTTTTGGATGTTCTGAACAGTTCAAGGTTCATTCAACTTGTGGGGCAGCGATTTCAACCTCGCCAGTGGGTGTATCCTATGCAGGATATTTGTTTACAGCAGGTTGGTCCTTTATTCCGCCCTTAGTACTTTCTGCACATACTCATCAGCAAATTCAAACAGTAATCCAGGTCATTGCAATCAGCGTTAAAATCGCGATTAAGTTGTAGTATAGTAAGGGAGAGGCCTATTTGGAGATTATATGCCGTATATTGTACTAGCGTTGTGGAGGGAAAAATCAATTACCTCTAGAGCTGATACAGCTTAAATTCAGCTTAAATACCCATTGGATTCTAATGTACTGATTTCAAAAACCAAAAAATGTTAGTAAATCTTCGCACCTATTGGTTAAGTATGTTTGCAACCCCACCTTTAGGTACAAAATATCTTTATAGAGCGGGAGTACGGACCTGGTTAAACATCATCGTTCATACCCACTACATCTAAGCGCTTTGGCACCTTCGTAGTTAGTATGGGCCCTCTGTATCAATGCACGGTCTTATGGTCTCAAATTGTGGTGTTTACTTTTCCATTAGAGCCCAATTTAAGGTTACCCAGGAGTCGAACTTTTCAAATGCTCCAAACATGTTTGAAAAAGTTTGTCATAAGTGTTCCGTCTAGTCATAAGGATCCAAAGATGTATAGTTTTACTCTATATATATGACCCTTGGTTTTTTGGAGTTATGGTGATAAAATTGGTAAAAAGTCAATTTCCATTTGTACATCAAGGGTCACGTCAGAATTCTCCAATTTGGTAAAAAATGAAAAAAAAAGTTCCATCTAGTTAATGTGGTCACAATATGAATAGTTTGTAGCATCTGCACTGCATAGTTAATTCAGTATTATGTGACAAAATAGGCACAGGCAACATAATCCAAATGGCATTGACCTTTCCCTTTGACCTTTATCTCGGTAGCAAACATTTAACTGACTAAAACTATACTGTTAGGGGAGTCCTCTTTCCTAAGGCAATAATTTTCAAGTATTAAATATAATAAGCTAACTTACAATGTTGACCTCTGTAACAATTGAGATGACTTTTTTACCATTTTGAAAATCCCTTTTTAACCCGTATAAAACAACCAAAACCAATGATCATAAGTGGTACAAACTAAGTTTGTGTTCGATCTCAAGTTTGAGGTGACGTCACTGCGACTTTTATGTGCGCACCCATGAATCGCCCGCGCTCTGCTTGGAATCATAGCATAATACGCACGCGAATAAAGGCGGCACGATCGAGACCCTATTGGGAATGCAAGCTCATAAGGAACGTCACCTTCAACTTTAGATAGAACAAAGTATATACCTTTTTTGAATCCTTATTACGAGACGGACAATAGGGACAATTTTTCACCGTGCTTGGAGTAGTTTAAAGTTTGACCCCTTTGTAACCTAAATTGGCCCTATTGAAATGTGGCACTCACAATTTGAGATCACTTGCACGTCATATAAGGGTCCATACTAACTACCAAAGGTAATTAACCTTAGATGTCGGCGGGCATGAAACAGACTCCTGTGCCTTAAATAAGGATCCTATGATATTCTCTCTGCTCATTAAAGATAGTTGCCATCTGTGCAACGCATTTCACTACGGAATAAAACCCCAAACTCGTTCTAACCTCGTCTCATTGCCAAATTTCATTCCCATGAAAAATTTTTTCACACACGATTTGGCAGTCCTCTATGGTGTAAAAGAGGACTTTTACAAGGTATAGGTCTAAGGCCTCAATATATTCTATTTTGTTTAGTGAAAACAAAATGTTCGTTAATTCGGTGGTGGTGCCCAGCTAAAACGTCAGCAATTTTGAATAGGGTCTACTTAAGTACCCAACAGAAAATCATTATAAAAATTTCAATATTGTTTACTGGATACCTACAACAATCTTTGAGAGATTATCAAAAAATGAATAAGTATGCTGACCGGCTTGAATTTAAAGGTGGCCATTTTTTTCATATGGCAGCTATAACTTAAATTCAGTATGGTACACAAACGACAAAAAACCCAACTAACCAACCCCCCCCCCCAAAAAAAAGTACTCCCCACCTCCCCCCCCCTGAATTTTGTCTGTCAAGTTCAAACGATACATCGTATTAATCTTTGGGAATAATGGAAGCCCGTGTTTGTTTGTTTGTTCGGCTTAGTTTGACACAAACCTCGTTTGTGGCGATCGATATGAATATTGTTGAAGATGGCCACGTGACCGAAGCCACCCCGGATTTAAAAGTTGGCAGTAAAACCTTAGAGGAGAATTAGTCTGGCAGATAGAGATCAGCCCAAAGGTTTTTGGTTAACGAACGAATACCAATATCTGAACACGGGAAATTCAGAGAAAAATATAACTTTGCAAATATGAAAGTCTGCCGGGGACCCGTTGTTACGTGTAGCCCCAGGAGAGGGGGTAAAGTTAGCTATGGGGTTTCAATGTTTTTGAACTGCTCAAATCTAATATAATTAGCCCAACATTGATTCCTTAGTAAGCAGGAGTAAAAAAGTCATTGGGTCACACAGCGTGTGGTGCTTCTTTCCAAGCTATTTTGGGAAAAATAGGCTAAAGGTCAATTTGTTTATTCAAAGAAAGGTCACTCGTTGCAATACCCAGATTTTTTTGTAAAAATATTTTTTTTTTTAAATGTAATGATTACTTATCCAAATCGAATGCTTTGCACTTTCGGCATCTCCTGTTGTTATACTGGAAGGAGTAAAAAATTCCCTGTAGGGACTCTATGGGGACGGGACATTATACCCCTCCCTATGAAAGGGAACCAACCCTATGCAAAATAAAAAGCTATTTGAATCAGTATATTAAATATGTTTTTTAATATTTTTTACAAGAAATCTTTAGTATACAAATTGGTTGACCTTTCTTGAAAATAAACAAATGCCTTTACCTATTTTCTCAATATCTGGAAATGTAAGCACCACACACATGTGACCCAATTGACTTTTTTTACTCCTTGTACCTAAGGAATAAATTTGAGCTATATTTTCATTCGATTTAGAGCAGTTCAAATATTTGACCCCCATAGTACTTTACGCCCTCTCCGGGGGCTACCTCAACACGGGTCTCCGCAGACCTTTCATATTTTCAAAAGTTATCTTTTTCTCTGAAAATTTTTCCCGAATTCAGCTATTGGTATCTCGTTCAGTCTAACCAAACCTTCTGGGCTGACGTGTCCTAAGAGAAGAAACAGATTGCACTGACATCCATTGCACACAGTATGATTATCATCCTGGGTGTTTCGTCAGCATGCATAACTTAACAATACTCCAGTCGATCGCCACAACTGAGTATCAAAATACGGTAATAAACACCGTTCCAATATATCCCATAATGAATAATATCTGTATCGTTTGAACTGACAAATTTCAGGGGTGAGAAGTATTATTTTTGGGGGTTTTTAGATGCAAAGTCTATGCAACTTTTTTAGCATTCCCCCCCCCAAAAATTTTCTTAGAGAATCCTCAGTGTGATGGAAGGGTATTGCCACCACTTCTAACCTTAATGTTAACCTTAAACCCACGTTTAAAAGTTGTAGGACTTTTTTAGATTTGATATGGGTTGGAAAATTTCCCTGAGAGCTGGGCAGTTTGCTCACGCGATGGCGAAAGCCTGTCTGTTACGAAAAGAACTTCAATGTCTCCTATTGCTTCTTTGCTATCTACAGCCGGTCTTAAAAATGGTACAATCAAAACCGATTTTTTTTTTCAATATTATATCTCAACATAAGTACGTCGTTTTGTACATCAACATTAAGAAAAAAGACCAGGCTGTCCAGTATTTTTTTTTTCTCATTTACTGTTTCATCGAGAGATAACTCCAGTTTACTGCGACACAAAAATCGAGTTTTTGCCACTTTCTGGGTTGAGTGAAACGGTGTAAGATTAAAGTTATTCACATTGGAACAGATCTGAAATTCTTTAAAAGGGATTAACTTCATAAATTAACTCCTAAAAGGATACGAAAACAGTTACGTCATGGTGGAATTAGATCAGTAAGTGCTGGGTTTGTATTGGTTGCCCACGCGTGGGGCTAACGCCCCTGACGAGAACCCGTAGGGAAATTCCCCTTTAAGGTTTTTTTTTTAATAAACCACTAACCTGGCTGCCGGAAGGATCAAAAATCTTGGATTTTTTTTTATAGTATATTTTATTGCATGGCATCTGGAAAAAGCTGCTTAAAATAGTCTGAAATGCACTAGTTATATTAAGAAAGTGATTAAATTTCAGATTGTACAGGGTAGACTGGTATTTTTTCCTCAAACTAAGTGCCATTTGGAGGACATTGAATTTGAGGTAATTTACTCCGCGGTCATCATTTTTACATCGATTTGCAAATTATAGCTTTAGGCACTATAGAGAATCTTGGGTTGCCGTTCCTTAACATCGGGCGAGTTTGGGTGATTCGTACTAAAAAAATTTCTGATATCATCAATTTTCCAAATTTTGGGGTTATTTGGGTGATTTTTAAAGCTTGTAGTCTCTTTGTGGTATGGTTTGTAGTTCCTCTGTGAGAGTTTTCTAATGTGAAAGAAACATGCTCAAGAGTTGCCATTTTTTTTTCTTCATAGACAACTGTTTATAAGTGAGTTAGTGTGTGTAACCTTAAGAAAGGGTTCTGCAGGTTTTCGTCTATAACATGAAGGTGATCGTAACACTATGCGGGTCAATCTTGAATTTTCCAAAAATTGCGCAAACCCAAGCAGGTACAAGTTGTTGTAAGCTTTTGTAGTAGCTAATCATGAACTCTTCAGTGTCACAAACTTGGGTATTGCTCTGCATGTCTCCGTATAGTACATGAAAGCGTTGGAAAGGTGATCCTAACAATATGGCGGCCGTCTTGAAATTTTAAATAGCAGTTAAAAATCACGCTAGGCA
Source organism: Ophioderma brevispina (assembly GCA_023653785.1). NCBI lineage: Eukaryota > Metazoa > Echinodermata > Ophiuroidea > Amphilepidida > Ophiodermatidae > Ophioderma > Ophioderma brevispina. Next base: position 43,400 of record JAMKCH010031260.1, on the reverse strand, counting down.
AATATTTTAGGAGCCAATATGGATATCCTCAGTTACATAAACATGGTTATAATGCCAACATTACCTTCTATGTTGCTTAAACCACATGTTTAAGCACAAAATTGTGTTGAAATGGCGGCCCATTTTTTCTTTTCAAATTTTGGATGAAACGGCAAACGGCGGACCTGTTTTAACAGGCAATCGCACCTCAAATTACCCCTAAAACGTGATTAACCACTTTTAAACAAAACATGCCTCAGCTAGAGGGCCTATTTAGAAATTATCCAAAATCTAACCTAATCTTTATGAAGACTAGGTTTATTTCAAAGTTTAGGTCATGACACGGATTTTTAAAATGTGGCATGAATAAAACATTCAAACATTTAAAATGCATTTAAAAAGTATTGCATTGCACATTGCAAGCTAAATATGATGATGGAACATTACTAAGAGCTTCCAAACGGATTAATTGAGTGCCGAGCAGGGCAACAATTCCGATCCTCGGAAGGAAATTGATTGCATCAGATATCAAAAAGGCTGCACATTGAGCGAAATAGAATTACACTTAACACCACATCTGTGAAGTCACCCTATTGGTTGTTTCGCTCCATTATTTGCACGAATGGAAGCGAAAGAAACAATAAACGCAATTCGTAACTCAGAAAAGCGACCCTGCTTTCGCCGAGTTTCCGAATGGCTCGTTATTGGATCCATTCGCTCCATTCGCGCCAAAAAACAATGCAGGCAAAAAACAATACAAAGCGGATTACATATGGCACAATTAGAAATAAGATTTGACGTTTGATTAAAAATGAGAATGAAAATAACGATATTTTTCCTACCCATACGAGTTAATTTTGGTTCGTTCCTTTTCGTTGTGTGTTTTATTTTTTCTAGTGTAAGGTATGAATCTCACAAGAATGTCGTACGTTTTTATTATTGTGTATGACTTGGAGGATTTAATACATTTTCAACTATATAAATTTTTTGTGTTTTGAGAGTAATTTTTGAAATTTGACCTTATTGATCTTATATTTCATGCCTGGTTGATCAACTTTTATTTCATTTAATTCCTTCACTTTTGTTATGTTGTATTAGGCCTAGAATATTTTTGTTCAGTACTGTTTTTTAAGTTTGTTCAAATCTAACGCAACTTGGCTGGGGTTTGTTACTTGGCTAGGTTTTTCCAATAATTTTAGTATTTAATTGTGTTTAACATTTGTTATGTGATCCACATCTGTGATACATTAAAATAATATTAGTATTGTTTAACTGTATAAATGATGTACACTTACACCCGTTTTCCCTACAATGTAAAGAAAAATTCCCACGCTCCCGAGGAATACTGTCACATTTTAATAAGCCACGTAAACATGAAACTTTTTTTTTTCTATAGTTGCAAAGACAGAGGACATTTCCAGGAAGCAGCGCCCCATTTTTTTTCGAACCTGGTTTTGCATTACTTGAAATGCCTATCATCATAATTCGATCACTTTGAATGTGAAGAATTTAAGCGATACACCGTCTTTATGTAATAAGATGATAATTAGGTGCTTTGAAATTTCCGTCGTGCACGACAAAAATCAAAGCATGCTTTTCTATGAACCAAATTTAAAGGTGCAACGAGAGATTTCACATAGATGTTCCTTAAAAATCGAACCGTCAGTACTGATTTTTGCCTGATGTAGGCTTTCCATCAAAAATATCCCATCTAAAAGGAATTAGCTGAGAAATGTTTCGTGGTACAAAATTTGAAAATTTTTAATTTCGTACTAAGAGCAAATAACAAAATTCATATGCCTATGTTTACATTGAAATATAAGCAAATCAAAATCCTCTTTCTCTTTTTAAGGCATTTCTGTAGCGAATACAAGGAAATATCATTGAGTATCTAATCTATTGAAATTACTATTATGACCAATATTTGGGTGCCTCAAAATCTCTCGTGCACCTTTAAGTCAATAAGGGCTAGCGCTACACAGGTTTTCTGTTGGTTTTAGGGTTCGTGTTCGTGAGTATAGGTCATAAATAAAAAAATTTCTCCGTAAAATGAAAGGGGGGGACGTGTGCAAAATTTTTCACCGCGACATTTTTTAGTCGGCTTAAATAACTTGAAAAAACTTTCTGAAAAAAAACAAAATGCGGTTAATTAAAATGCGATTTGAAAACTTTTATGCGAGCGTTTAAGTTAAAGCCGAACATAATTTTTGGCCTAATAGGAAAAAAAACGAGACCACGCACTCACACTATACCAGTTTCGATTAATCTAGAGGCTATCCAGGGAGAAAAATAACATACAGATGGAAATATTGTCCCATATAGAGCATTAGTCGATCAGTAATTCCCGAATTATGATTCCGCCATCGGCATTTACTGGATATTTGGGTTATGGATACAGCCTTATTTACAGATCCCATCCTCGGTAAATCCATAAAACTCCGTCAGATTCGGATTTGGATTTATATCACATACCCAGGTTTATTTAATTTAGAACAAACGAAAATCATGATATAATACAATAAAAATATTACAAGGGATCCTCAAGTTGCAAGTGCCATTTAGGCTTGTAATTCCAAGATAGGGTTCATATCACACTTTGTATAGCAATTCAACTACATTACACACACTGCGGACCCTATACAGGTCGTGGTAAATAGTTGAGTACACATCTTGCCTCGTTTACACCATTTAGCGGTAAATTTCCATCATAGCAGTATCATACTCGATATTATCAACAGGGGAAATGAAGTCAATGACGAGTAATCAAATATAATGTACATGTATATCCATCTATGTAGCAAACAACTTGTGACAACATCAACCACGCACCTATACAAATGCATCTGCAGTACGAAATGCTGATGCGGCGACTTGAAAATGCCGCAATATTGACCTAACTCATAATATACAAATCACCGAATGCTTTGTCCAGTATTGCGTTTTAAAGACTCTTATTCACACATCCTACAAACCTTTGGAATACACATTATCGGGCCGTCAATCGGTAATTGATTATCTTGTGAATGAGCAACTAACTTAAAAAACACTCCATTCGTGCAAAATAAGGGAGCGAAAAAGCAAAAGGGTGACGTCCCAGATTGTGGTAATCGGATATTACACTCGTAACTCTCCATTCGTGCCTGAGAACTGGATTCGTGGCAACGCCCTCAGCCACTCTAAGCACGAACGGAGAGAACTCGTGTAATATTCCTTTACATAAGCGATATTGATCACCAGTTCACTTAATATGAAAGACGTTTGTAACTTGTCATTCAATTTCGAGGTCATGAAAAATGATATTGGTCGGTCACATTTTTTGGAACCCCTTCCGAAGAAAATGACAGCCCCCAAGTGGTTGCTTTTGTTGCAAGAGTTAGGGCCGTTCACCAGAGACAACCTCAGAAAAGCTTATTCCCAGGCTTATTTCAAAATATAAGTTGATTTCGAGCTGCGTTTGTGGGTTAAGAGCAACGCTTTATTTAATATCCGTCTGTTTCTGTACGTTTTACTGATTTCCAAAATCCAAAACGATGATACAAAAATCCAAAACTTATTTGATTTAAGTTGAGTGGGACGAGGTTTTGTTGATCACGAAATGCCTTTTCAAAGTGGTATATCAGAATCATGTACACCGGTGGCGCGGTGTAGCATACTCACTTGTTGATGGTACTATGACGTTTATGAAAAAGATAGTATAATCTGTGCATGTAGCTGGTTGCAAAAATATGAAGCCTTGTAACTCTAGTGAATCCATCCGTCGTTAGCTCATACATAGCTGTCGTTCTCTGAATTAGTATACATTTGTTCGCCAACGTGAATGCCCAAGGAAATGCACAAAATCAGTATAAATCTGTTGTACAGTGTAAATTGTGGCCGAGCTTTAAAAACGAATCGAAAGTGAACGCTGACGAACCGACATGCAAGGCAGCTTGACTCAGCTTCACACATTTTATTTGCACTCGCATGACCATGACCTTATTCAGGGTGATGCGCATGTGCACTGATCTCTACAAGTAACGTCCCAGCGTAACAGCTCGTAACGTGTGATGTCGATGTAATCCGGGAAATTCCCGGTACATAAATAATCTTTGGATTTCCGTCGATGTTTTAACTTCGTCCCTAGATTTAATTCGCCTCAAATTTTATCTAAAATTGCTAATATTCAAGTGCCTGAGTCTTTAAAGGCATGATATTTTTTCAGAGGTAAAGCTTCTGAGAATCTCGGTACAGATTTTGACATCAATGTATTTGGTTTAACGGCTTTTAACAAACATGTGTCAGGTTGAAATCAAAACAATATTTCTATTATGATTCTTGGTATGCTAAATGTATTTTTTCCATAAATGATTTGTTATATAAAGACACTCCCACCCCTGTTCTTAATTCCTTTGAAGACTTAATTATTGAATATGACTTTCCTTACAAATACACAAGAAAATATAATAGCCTTATGAAATGTATTGTCGAAAGGGAGTTACTGGATCCGGATGAGACAAAATATTTTAAATTTGCAGAAATAGCTTAAAAGTGAAGGATATATCTGTATAATCCTCATAAGTTACCTTTTACAAGTAAAGAATCGACAGCAAAGGAAGAAAAGGGCAGTGTTCAAATATATGACTCTCCATTCAATTACGTGTTGTAGGAAGTGTCCGTTCGGACACTAATGACTAAAATATCCGATTTTGTACTTACTAGCTTGCTTCTGGCCTTATCATTTGCAGGGTATGTTAGGGTACCTGTACTTGTTACAGACATGCACAAATCTGATTTTTGATGATTTTTTCAATTTTCTGATTTAGCAAATCACTGATAGTGCCTTCAATATAGGGACCTTTGAGGTTTTTTCAGCCCCAAAAATTCCCCGTTACATCCAACATGATAGAATATGAGTTCTCCTCCTGAGAAGGCTATTACTTTTTGGGAAAATCTTTTCAGTGATTTTAGTAAAGATACGGTTTTTGAGTGGGAAGATATTCACATTTGAAACTCAATTAAGATCGTTTTATTTTAATTTTTTCATCGTGCTATAGGTTTTAATGAGTTTTATTTAAAATTGGGAGAAGGGATCGACTCCCCTCTGTCATGTCTGTAACAAAACGCCTGAAAACACTTTTAATATCTTCTGCGACTGCAATTTAGTTCGTCCCATTTGGAATTCCCGCTTTGTTTGTTTTGTTTACCACTTTGTTTACATGTTTGGAATTCCTAATGATTCATTTCTGTCTTTTTTATGCTATGATTTTATACATAAATGTAGGTTCCAGAATGTTATCCCACATTTTGTGGGCTTTAAATCTTTTTGAATATGAAAAGGAAAGTGGAATACTTAATTGCAGAAAGGGAAACTGTCTCAGCATTTTAAAAAGTGGTCTTTTGAATTCTACTTCTCTCTGATGCAGAATGGACAAAGTGTGTTATTTATTGTATTGTATAATTCTGATTTTATAATTCTTTAAGTATCGTTTATATGTGTGTAAAATTATTTGCTGCAAGGGATGATCATTTTCCCTTTTTTTTCAGTCATTTTTTGTTTTCTGGGGTTGGTGTTTTTGCAAATAAAAAGAATAGAACATTTAGTTATATGGAAAAGATAGAAAGATTTAATTCGCCTCTTAGGGACCGTCCCAGGGTTGTGAGGGGGCTGAGGAAATATAGGGGTGCACTAATTTTGGCATCCCACAAATAGGGTTTTGTAATTTCTTTAGCGCGTGGGTATGTAAGAATGGTTAATTCCAATACTGACTGTATTGGCATATGAACAAATCTGTGGTGAACGGTAATGGTGAAATCCATATGACACAAAAGAACTTTGTGAATAGAACACCAAATTGATGACTAATTTGGGGGGGATAATAGTGTAGACCCAATTTTTATACCCTACGATAAAGGCCTAGCAGATTTTGACAAATTCATTTTGTAATTTTCTTTTGGAGGTAAACCGTTGGCCAGTCCTTTTGTTCACCATTATTATGTTTCAGAGTTCTGTGCTGGCACCCTCTTCCATGAAACAGTGGTGTAACAGGGGGGGGGGGCAGGGGGGCAGGTTGCCACCCCTCCTGGACGACAGTGGCCGGGAAAAAAATTTGCAAAAATCAGGCTAAAATCAGCCGTTTTTTAGCCATCTGACAGGGAAAAATTGGCCTGTTGACCCCCTGAGAGGGAAACTTCCAAAAATGGGAAATTTGCCCCCTCAGAGAGGGCAGGCCGTTACGCCACTGCATGTACACACAGCTAATCATGCTAATTGTAGCGGTGGTCTGGCTTCGATCTTGAGCTATGCGGGGGGGGCGGTGTGGTGAGGCAAGCGAAAATAGGGCGTGAGTAATTTTAAATCTCCACTATGGTTCTGTACTTTGCCGTGTCAATCTGAAATCCTCCCAGCCCGCCCTCCCTTGTAAAGAATAAACGGTCCCTTATACAAAGTCAAATATGACCAAAAATGATATATATCTCGTCAGAAGTGGTGCTGTATGATAAATTCACGGCAATCATATTTCGCGAAGGAGTGTTGATCAGGAACCTAGGTGAGTGAGTGTGTGTGTGAGTGAATGGGTGTGTGAGTGAGTGACATGGTGTGAGTGAATGTGTGTGTGAAGGTGGTGAGTGAGTGAATGTGTGAGTGAGTAGTGATATGTTGTGTGAGTGAGTTGAATGTGTGCTGTGAGTGCGTGAAGTGTGGGTGAGTGATGGAATGTGTGTGAAGGATGTGAATGTGTGGGTGTGAGTGAATGTGTGTGTGTGTGTGAGTGAATGTGGTGTGGGAGTGAATTGTTATGTGTGAGTGAATGTGTGTGTGCGTGAGTGGACGTGAATGTGGTGTGTGTGAGGAAGTGTGTGTGGAGTGAATGTGTGTGTTGTGTGTGAATGTGGTGAGTGAGTAAAGGGGAGGACAGGGAATTGCTGAGGGGAAAGCGACAAAGTGGCAGCAGCTGGAGAGGGGGAAAGAGAAAGCGAGGAGGAAGTAGTTGGCACTCTAATTTGTATTTGTTTATCGAGATAAAATGACAAAACAAGGTCAACCCCATTGACCTCTATGATCTCCAAATTTAAAAATGGTCCACGGTGCAAAATGTTTTTGTTGCAATCTCTGCGGAAAGAGAACAAATTTGAGCCCCACTTTGAAGAAATGGAGCAATATTACGATTAACGTTCGTGATGACCGTGACATTTGACGATTTTTGGGTTATATCTCCATAACCATAGTTGTAAGTAGACAAACTATACTTTTTTTAATCCTTGTAACAAAGAGAACAGTTGGTACCTTTTTACAGCAGTCACAAGGAAGTTCATTTTTGACCCCTGTCGTATGAATTGTTCCCCCTCCTGGATTCCGCCCACACTTTCGCTGGGCACCCCCGCTAAAAATTGTTCATTACCTCCAGAGAAGACACATGATAGAGAATGATGCTTGCTCTCCACGGTCACGGAATTCCCCAAATGACCCAACTTAGGGAGCTGATGAACGATGTGGAAAAAGGCAGCTGGTTTGTTTCCAATTCTAGGTGTTGTTACAAAATTCTAACAACTGATGGAATGTGGTTCATTCCAGATTACTGCAGAATGTTATAATGGTCGACACCAGGCATCTTGGTGTTAGGTTTCTTCGAGAGTCTGACAGCTCCTCTATTAGTGAAATGTCTAATCGGATGGGGTATCTGGATCTTGTGATGGAAGAAAAGGTTCATCAAGGTTAGGTTATCTGAAATGGTTTGCCAAGTAAAGCCGGCGTCCCAGAAAAAAAGTTAATGCTGAAACAAAGGGTAATTTGGCGAAAACTGTGTGCTGTATGACTGTCATAGTTATTTAGGATAAAGTAGAACGTAAGATTTAAAGGACACATTAAGGCATGGTCTCCAGGAAGCATCATTGAACACAATTGCTTTGAAAATGGGCATGTTCAAAACTCACTTGTGACAATTATTCATAAGATAATATAAATTTTTGAAAATGAGCATGACGAACAAGATTATTATTGATGTTTAGTCCATACATGAATTATAACCAACTCCTTTAAAATGTCCGTCCTCCCTTTCGATACAAAGTCTGCAACGACGAAGTAGCATTTGAAACCTTACATGATCAGAACCTTTTATCCCAGGGATCTGTATGTTAAGCTCACATTTTGTGTTCTTAGTCGTGACCTTAATTTGTTTGTGCCATTTACGCGGGTCTGTATATTGTAAATGACGGACAGAGTTAGTAGTGTAATAGTTGATTTTAGCTTTAACAATTTCAAGTTGCACTTTATTACGAAGTAGACGCACCAGCCAGTACGATGTTTAGACGTTTTTTAGACATTTGGCGTTTTTGCCGAATGTTAATTTGGGATGTAGTCAATTTGTTATCATTGTCATGGTTGTTCACTGTGACCCAGGGGAGGAATGAGTCCATTGCATTGTTAAGATGCTCATAAACGATATTCGATAACACGTTCAACAAAACTCATGATATCTGTCCTATAGACATAAACTAAAATTCTCTTGAATCCTGAAGAAATACACCTTTATGTTTTCAAAGAATTTTTAGCAATTTGTTTTCAGTTTTGCAGTAAAATCGTTTATGTCATTAATTTTACAAGTGGAGGACAAACTTTTTTGTGACACCTAATATATTCACAAGCAAAAAGGGCACGTGTCCTTTAGCTAGTGCCTTTATTCACAGCAATACAAAACATTTACAAGAAAACAAAGGAGACTGTACAAAAGTGCATCCCACTGCGGGAAAAGACTGTATCCATACTGCATGTAGGGGAATGTGCAATAGACGGACAATTTCTTCATTCACCTTATACACCTCTATTCACGATAGAGGAATGCTCACATCATAACCCTTTTGAAACTGACAACCATAAATCAATATAGGCAATTGATAATAAACACACACGCATCACTTCTTCATTCAATATCATACCGATTTTTTCTCCTTTGATCCAGTTTAATAGAACTTTTAATACCTGAAAGGAGGAAGTTTTAATCAAGGGGGTGAAGCCCATTCAAAACCAGTCGTCCGTGCTGGGCGCTGACATTTTGAATATTGCACGGAATAATTATTAGTTTGGGTGCTTGTATACACACATAATGTCAATTCGATACAAACAATCCGGCAAAATATCAGTTGTTGGATGTTGGGTGCTATTGGGTGGTTAAATTTTGTCCTACCCATGGCCACACAACCAGTGGCAGACCTTTGCAAATGGGGGGGCTGAAGGGGTGCCAAGGCTTTTTTTGAGGGGGCAAATTTGGGTGCTTCTCCATAGACACTGTACAAAAAGTCAGTTCATTTGGGGGGCTGGAGGGGGGGCAAGGGTTCTGTTTGGGGGGCTTGCGCCCCCTGCCCCCCCCTTTTTTTTTTTTTTTTTTTTTTTTTTTTTTTTTTTTTTTTTTTTTTTTTTTTTTTTTTTTTTTTTTTTTTTTTTTTTTTTTTTTTTTTTTTTTTTTTTTTTTTTTTTTTTTTTTTTTTTTTTTTTTTTTTTTTTTTTTTTTTTTTTTTTTTTTTTTTTTTTTGTATCACTACCGATTAGTGTATATGCAAAGCGGCACCCACAGTATGTGGAAGAAGCGGAGGCAGCCATTGCTTTCTATTGTTGGTACTCTATGTTTTCTTTGTGGTCGGCAAAACGTGCGAGACGATGAATTTCTAAAGATTACGTAACGTTTTGCCTCTCTATCTATATAGAACCTCTTTGGTTTTAATACTCCTATCCAGATAAACAAAAAGTGCTCAAGAGTTCAATTTCAACACCATGAACATGCATTAAATGTATATATTCCTTTTTTATCAATTTTACACAAAAATCACGTGTTGAAATAATTCTGTTTATCGAAATAAAAATGTCTGGTCATTCGTAGACCCCGTGCCGGGTGTAGACCCTCCCTCGGGTGCACGGTAGTGAGAAAGCTAAACGACTGAAAATCACATAGACTCTACAACCCAGCGACTCCACGGTTAGTGTAATTCCAGGGCCCTGTGTAATGCGCGTTATGTGGAAAGTTGAATGATATCGCGGTATTCCCAAGTTTTTAGTTTAGCATTTTCAGTGTAATCTTTTTTTACCCAGTGCGCGCGCTCTGAACCCAAAGACAGAGCCGAGACTGTGGGACAGTCTTTCGAGTCAATAGCACATTTAAAAGCTCAGCCAAAATGTTTGACCAATCTTGCCCATGACGTGGGATTGAATTTTCCAACTTCTTAAAAGTCCTGATTGGAGAAAGAGCAATACTCTCGAACTCTAAAAATTTACTTCATAGAATTTCTGTTTCTATTTTTACTTTCCAACACCACACAAGGGTCTACAACTAAAAAGTCTTTTATTTCAGCATGCTTTATTAAAAGTAACCTCTATCATATCATCCAGTTTGTGTCATACTTTTATCATAATTTACATGTAGTCCCAAATACAGAAAATTCATCAACAAGCACCCATGAGTGCCTTGTGCCATCGATATACTTATTTATACTTCATAATTTTTAACATTACCACTGATACAAGAAGACACCTGACTTCTATATTTGTTATTTTCGATATACATTGTAGGTTAAAAGATTGACTTAATGATGGGTATCCCGATCGACCCCCTCTTCACTCCATCAAAATTGAGATTTTGGTATCGGAGGAAAGTTCATCGGTTTAGGAACCGGGGCTGGGGGCTCAGACAGACCCTCCAATAATTTTGGTGGGTAGTGAGGGGGGCTGAGTACCTTTTGGACTCCAATAATTGAAGATGAAAATAATGTAAAAGTTTTCCAGGATATAAAATGCCACAGAATAAACATAAAACAATGTGTTTTCAGCAATGTTTCATATGTTTAAAGCCAACCGCTTCAGGGGACGAATCAGGTTCGACAGAACTTAAGTTTGACTTGGTCTCAACCCCCCTCCCATGTTGAAAATCTTCCTAAACCTATGTTTTTCTCATTACCCCAGTGAAATTTAATTTTAGACCCAGGAAATGTTTCCTTTCGATGTTATGAACAAAACTAATTATAGTGTTCAATGGGAAAGGTAATTGAAAGTCACATAATTATGACCGTTTTCTGGAATACAACGCCACATACTAAAGTTGCTGCCAGAATTGTTCAGAGGTGGGTAACGTGCGCGCCGTAATATCTGCATAAAAGGGGCGGAGACTATGGGTAGCCTAATGCGCGATTAACCAATGAGGAGGACGACATACTTGACAAGCCAATCTGTATTCACTTCAGTGTTGACGCACGTCACGCTCGGCGCACGGTAAATAACTCTGAACAATTCTGGCAGAGAGTTTACAATGATACAATATTCCTTGTTCACGTTGCCATAAAGTATTTTGTTCAATCTCTCTCAGTTGAAAACCACACATGGAAATTGATCCAATGGATATCCTTTAAAAAACAAATATTGTGACAATGAAAAGTTGGTTGTACAAAACTCGCACATGCCATATTTAGTGAATATAGGACCGTTTTTGTCATTCTGCCGTTATTATCGTTGATATTTAATGAAATGGACTCTGCAGATTACTCTACAAAAGGAGTAATTAAGGGGGTTACCGTCGTAACATGTTATTGGGTAGGATTTTCCTAATTTTGGTACTCTATGTTTTCTTGTGGTCGGCAAACGTGTCCGAGACATTAATTTCTAAGATTAACGTATTTTTGCCTCTCTATGCCTATAAACCTCTTTGGTATTTTAATACTCCTATCCATATAAACAAAAGTGCTCAAGAGTTCAATTTCAACACATGAACATGCATTAAATTCATATATTCCTTTTTTATCAATTTTACACAAAATCACGTGTTGAAACATTCGTTTATCGAAATACAAACATGTCTGTCCATTCGTAGACCCCGTGCCGGGTGTAGACCCTCCCTCGGGTGCACGGTAGTGAGAAAGCTAAACGACTGAAAATCACATAGACTCTACAAACCAGGCGGACTCCACGGTTAGTGTCTGCCAGGGCCCTGTGTAAGCGCGTTATGTTGGAAAGGTGAATATATCGCGTTATAATCCCAGTTTTATAGTTTACATTTTCAGTGTACTCATTTTTAACCCATGCGCGCCGCTCCTGAACCAAAGACAGAGCCGAACCTGTGGGACAGTCTTCGAGTCAATACACATTTAAGCTCACCAAATGTTTTACCAATCTTGGCCATGAACGTGGGATGAATTTTCCACTTCCTTAACAAGTCTGATGAGAAAGAGCAATACTCTCGAACTCTAAAACTTTACTTCATAGACTTTCTGTTTCTATTTTACTTTCCAACACCACACAATGTCCTAACTAAAAATCACTTTTTTTCAGCATGCTTTTATTAAAAGTAACCTCTATCCTATCATCCACTTGTGTCATACGTTTATCAAATTTACATGTAGTCCTACAATACAAAATTCATCAGCAAGCACCCATGAGTGCCTTGTGCCATCGATATACTTATTTATACTTCATAATTTTAACATTACCACGAATACAAGAAGACACCTTACTTCGATATTTGTGCTTTTCGATATACAATTGTACGTTGTAAAATTGACTTAATGATGGTATCCCCGATCGACCCCCTCTTCACTCCAGCAAAATGAGATTGTTGGTAGGCGGAGGAAGTTCAGCGGTTTAGGACCGGGGCTGGGGCTCAGACAGACCCTCCAATAACTTTTGGTGGGTAGTGAGGGGGGCTGAGTACCTTTTGGACTCCAATAATTGAAGAGAAAATAATGTAAAAGTTTTCCAGATATAAAATGGCCACAGATAAACATAAAACAATGTGTTTTCAGCACTGTTTCATATGTTTACAGCCAACCCTCAGGGGACGAATCAGTTCGACAGAACTAAGTTTGACTTGGTCTCAACCCCCCTCCCATTTGAAATCTTCCTACACCTATTTTTTCTCATTACCCCCATGAATTTAATTTTAGACCGAACGGTTTCCTTTCGATGTATGAACAAAACTAATTAGTGTTTCAATGGGAAGGTAATTGGAAAGTCACATACTTGAACCGTTTTTCTGGAATACACGCCACAACAAATTTGCTGCCAGAATTGTTCAAGGTGGGTACGTTGCGCGCGTAATATCGCATCAGGTGGCGGATACTATGGGTAGCCCTAATGCGCGATTGAAAATGACGAGACGACATCTGACAGCCAATCTGTTCACTTCAAGTTTTGACGCACGTCACGCTCGGCGCACGTACATAACTCTGAACAATTCTGGCAGAGAGCAATGGATATCCTTTAAAAAACACATATTGTGACACTAAAATTTGGTTGTACAAAACTCGCACCTGCCTATTTAGTGAATATTCTTACCTTTTGTCCTTCCTACCTTATTAAGCTTTGATATTTAATGAACGGGACCTCTGCAGATTACTCTCCAAAAAGAGTAATTAAGGGGGTTTACCGTCGTAACTGTTATTGGGTAGGAATGTACGGCCATTTGACTCTGATTTACTCCCACATGTGGGGCACCCTTATTTACGCTTTTTTTACAGTGCATTTCAAAACTACTACTTAGATTTGTATGATTTTTAGACCGTGTTAGAGATTTGCTACCTTCATCTTAATTTGTTACACAAACAAGCTGTACGAACTAATATGGAATGTCGGAAGTTTTCTTTATACGAAGCATTTGTAAAGGCATGCATTTCAAGTCTTCTTCGGTATAATATAAAACCAAACAAGTGAAACCGCACGCCACATTTAATGGGGGTAGGGGGGGTGCTGAATCCAGGACTTTGAATGATTTTTCTTAATTTTCCTAAATAGTGTATTACATGTTATATAGCATTTGTAGCCCATGTCCAAGTTTTTAATCATGAAAATTTTTGCTCTGGTTGTATTGGTAATCACGTAAGGCCTCTGATTTGGCTAAACAGCTAGAACGAATGTAACTAAATAACTAAACATGCTACTGGGACAACTGGGGTGACTATGCGGGTAAATACGAGTGAACCATGAAGCCGGTATTTTTACATACCGTTGCCATGAGCAAACCTCAATCGACCAATCGCATAATTTCATGGCGAAATTCAAGAATTTGGAACAAGCAATTTTGAAAATCGGCCTTCATGGTTTCACTCGGCCTACTATATTGCAATTATATGTGTGCCAATTTCATGTTCTCGCATGTAGCGTTTTTGCTAGTTACGTTCGTTTTCGATTTGGATGTTTGCGTATTTTGACGAAACGAGTTATAGGCCTCGAAACATTTAGACAACATTGAGGGCACTTTTGATTAAATATGTATTATTTTTTAAATTTCATTTATACTGAATTATCATATTATTAATGAAATACTCATAGAATAGGTGCATCCATTGTCTGTAAATTAATTTTAAATCTTTTCTTAAATATCCGCAAATGGTGAGAACATAAATACATAAAAATCACTACCCAGTGACATTTAGTAACTTTAAATTATGGAAGAGGATAATAGAATGATATTTATATCCTTCAACCTTGCCAAATGAATGTGTTAAGTTCATAATAATAGCTTTTAAATATCTTAAATATAACCCTTGAAATTTTTCCCTGATAAAATATATAAGTGATGCATTTTATGGCAAATTTCGGTACACTACTTGACTTTGATCCAGCCATATCTCGGGAACCGAATGTCCGTTGCGATCTAATAAAAAGCATTTTGTAGATTATCAGTCTACACAATGTAGCCATTGCATTAGCGCATGTTCTGGGATTATACAAATTTGTTTTATTTTTAAAGAATTTCCATGGACCTTTAATACGGACATTGAAATTATTAGTACAAGCTGACAATTAAGGCTAGTACGATCCAACATTATTGTCAAAAATATTTTTTTTTTTTTTTAATTTTTTAGGTTTTTTCTTTTTTTAATGTTTAATAATAATTTCTATCTACAGAACTCCTCCCTTAGTCCTTTTGTCCTTGATAAGACACACTGAAAATATATATCAAAGTTTGGTTTCCAAAAATTTCAAATGATAAGAATATAACGGGAATAACCAGATATTTTGACTTGTGGATACGCAAATTTAACAGTGATGGAAGTTCGAACCAGTGTTCCTCCTTGCACGAGGTATTGTGTATCTACTGAGTGCTTTATCACGTGGTGGATGACACTATTACTATCGCGAAAAATGAGACACAATTTTCACAACGGATGTACTCAGGTAGTCCATCTTTGAGGATACACCGAAGTCCATTGGAAGGTGCTTTTTTCTACATATAGAGTTAATGTGGATTCGAAATTTCCCCATGATACATTGGCCTAACCGCCATGGTAACACCCTGGCTCTGATGCCACTGGCATTTTGGATTCAAGCAAATGACAAACCTGAAATTGTTTGCCCTTTTGCATGGAACTTATGGATAGATGCATATGTTGTGAATCGCTCTTCCCATCTGTAGCAATCACTTCTTTTGCAATAGCAAGAGTGACTGAATCCTGCCAGGATACAGGAATTGGATTGTTCTCTAATCTACTATTGGTACAACTACTTCATATGAGACTGCTCTACCTTCATGATTCTTTGAATTGTCACATGCTGCTTGAACGAATATGTGGCAGGTGTTCACTCAAATGTATAATGCATTTTCATTGGCCATTAACCAACTGATGAACAGCCAAATAGACCCTGTGTACTCGCTGGTACGATTACGTCCTGATCTTTTCAAAATGCGATGAGTTGTTCCAAGGAGAGCCAGCCACCCCTGACAATAGCTTGCTTTTTCCCAAATTGAAGCATATGAATCAAGGCATCTTTGTTGCAATGTGCCTTAATAGACCGGTTTCTCTGAAAAAGTCAGCCACTCCAGGGCACCTTCAATCGCAGCCTGATTTAGAAATTTATCATATTGCGAGCTTGCTCTTTGAGAACATATACATCATACTTATCTTGCAAAGTCAATAAGGAACAACTGTTTGTCTGCTGACTGAACGGACCACTTTGTAACAACATATTCCAAAAATGTTTTTGAAAACTTCTCCTCAGGCTGGAGTTTCTCGAGTTTGACGTCCCTGCTTTCCTTCCTCCAGTCACCACCTAAACATGCGCTGAAAGTATGTACTGGAAGTACCATAATCAATGTGGGCAGGGAAGCGGTCGTTTTCAACCACTAGGGTGACATCAGAAAGATTGCCCCTTGCTGAAGTATTGCGTTTAGTTTATACCTAGGAAGATGCTTGCAGGCTATGTTTCCATCTCTGCTGGCTGATTATTCAACACCTTCCAGTTGAACATTTTTCTTCCCGTTGGCAGCCATATCTTTATCTGAAATAAAGAAAAATATAGGCTCATAATGCTCGTGTACACTGAAAATTCCACCGGAATTAACAACCACACACAATCATATCCGCACTTAGCGACAAAATTATTTACGAAACAATATGGTACATAAGTAAGGCTATGCATTTAGATTTGTAAACACTGGCATTCCATTAATGCAAAGATATGTAAATATTTTTTATACTCGATTCATCTAAATATGTGACCCCGTACCATTCGTGTGGAGGTGAAAAATTCATGAGGCGCAGGGACTTCTTGTTAATGATCAATGTTAAGGCCTAAATACACTATACGCGTTTCATAGATGAATAGAAATTGGTATTTAGTGCAGGTGAGTGAGTTAAATGACGGAGTGTCCTCCCAGATAATCCGGGGTGGGACGTGCAATTTGAACTGCTTCATGTCCCTCTCTGCTAATTGGAATTAGTTCCAACACTCCAGGGGCAGGGGTGGGGGGGAGGAGTAGGGGGGGGGGCGAATCAACGCAAATCGAGTATAGACGTTAATGAAAAAAATGGTTAAAAACAGTTCGTCTTACGCGCAGATAAAAAATTTTGCGTCTAGGTGTATAACGTTTACGATAACGATGAAGAACCTTAACGCCCTGGTTACGTGTAGGTGATTTAAAGGTGGGGGACTCGATCATGAATCCTATTTTCATATGTGTATGTTTTATCCTTTGCACATGGAAGCTATCACCCAAACATCTGATTACAATTTGAAGTTAAAGGGATTAACAGCGGTTCTATCCGAAACTCGAAAAAACTCAAATGATCTTTTTTGTATTTTTTTTACTGGCATGATATGCAAACATAACCTCCAGTGGTATGGCCTTGAAATCCGATGTATTAAAGGCAAGGCCTTACTTTTTATCTGATTCTTGAATTTCTATACGTGCGTATCACACTTTCCGACTTAGATCAAAAAAACCTTTCTTGGTGAATATCCAGATTTTAAGCGGATATTGTGCACCATGATCAATGCAGTTTGACCTCACCACACAAACCTTATTGTCTTGTTTATTCCTGTGCTAGTGTCACCACAATCCAGCTGTTTATTGCTATAGTTTCAGACGTCTCGTTGTATGTCTATTTGGGGAGACGTATGACACTGATTCCTCAAATACTTTCAATGTTTTTCACTATTTTGGTGGTTTGTTTCCACATTAAAGCAGTGTATATGAAGTGTATACTATCCCTGATTTATAAGTTAAAACAAATGATTTCCACATTTTTCGTTCTCTCGCCATATCGCTGCTAATCCCCACCGCTAATCGGCCCGTTGTTATTTGGAATAGTAGAAGCAAATATGTGTGTAATAAACTGGTATACCACCTTGTAAAACGTGTTTTTGTTCATAAAATCAAAAGGATTATTTCCTGGTCCTAAAATTTCACTGGGGTAATGAGAAAAATGTGAACTTTGTTCTAATTCCAAAATCTCATTTGCTGATGGAGTAAGTGGGGGACGAGTGGTCGCTCGTCCACCCAACCTTTAATTTGTAAGATTGTTACAAAAGTGGCATTATCACTGAGGACAGAGTATTTGACTGCAAAGACTTTCCTAGATAATGAGTTTTAGTAGGGTTAAAACGAGAATCCCCTTCTTAAGTTGGGAAGAAGGTTTGAGTGTTTTTTCTAATAGTTTGAAGGGTGCTGAAATCATCATTTTTTTTGGTCCAACCTCTAGTAAATGTGGGGAACTTTGAAATAAGGGGGTAAATTCGTACAGGGTTAAATTTGAAATCAGTGTGCAATTGTGTTTAAAATGTTACACCAACAACAACCCTTTCTGGCAGTTTAGTCGCTATGTGAAACCCGGCAGCACAAAAATCAATTTTATCATGAATACCCACGGGAATACAGACACCAAACCAACTCTGAAAATGATAGAAGCTTGCAATAATTACTATACACATAGTTTATAATGTTAAGGAGAACACATGCATGAGGTAATCATCATGTGTAAAACTACTTTTAACTCGCTGGTGTGCATGCCAAGTTCCGCATGTTTCGTACATTGATTGCAATGCAGTGTTTGTGTGACGCTAGTCCCGATTGCCTGGGACTAATAAATCATGAACACTAATACGGTATAGCATCACTGGTATAATCGTTTTTTTTTTCGAAGCCCCAAACATAATGAAATGAAATCCACCTCAGACTTAAAAGTGTACCTTTGAATAGTAGAAGCAAATATGTGTGTTAATAAACGTGGTATACCACACTTGTAAAACGTTTTTGTTCATAAAATCAAAAGGAATTATTTCCTGGGCCTAAAATTTCACTGGGGTAATGAGAAAAATGTGAACTTTGTTCTAATACCAAAATCTCCATTTTGATGGAGTAAAGTGGGGGACGAGGTTGTCGATCGGGTCACCCACCTTTAAGTGGTAAGATGTGACAGAAAGTGCAATTATCACATGAATGACAGAGTATTTGAATGGCAAAGGACTTTCAGAGATAATTAGTTTTAGTAGGGTTATAAACGAGAATCCCATTCTAGAAGTTTGGGGAAGAAGGTTTGAAGATGTTTTTCTATAGTTTGAAGGGTGCTGAATCAGAATTTTTGGGTCCAACCTCTGGAAAATGTGGGGAACTTTGTAAAATAAGGGGGTAAAATTAGTACAGGGGTAAATTTGAAATCAGGTCAAATTGTGTTTAAATCTACAACAAACAGCAACACTATCTGACAGTTTAGGCCCTATTGAAACCCAAAAAGCAATAAAATCAATTTTAGCATGAATAATCCTACGGGAATACACACCAAACCACACTACTGAAAATGATGAAAGCTTGCAATAATTACTATATACATAGTTTATAATGTAAGGAGAACCACATGCAAGGTAATATGAGCAGTGTAAAACTACATTTTAAATCTTCTGGTGGAATGCCAATTTCTTATACATTGAGTTGCAATGGCAGTGTGTGTGTGACTCGTAAATCACGATTGCCTAATAAACCATGACACTAATAACGGTATAATCACTGGTATAATCTCGTTTTTTCCGAATGCCCCAAAATCAAAATGAAATGAATTCCACCTCAGACTTAAGTGTACCTTTAAATTTGTGCTCAAATTAAGGCGTACATTTAATGCATGACAATATAATGTAACTTCCGGCGCGAGCTCCTTATTGATTAACTAATTTGTTTTTTTTTTTTTTTTTTTTGTATTTTTACCTCCCTTTAGAGAAATCTTAATGTGACATACTTACGTGGTCTAGGCCGATACCGAATATTTTTTCAGTTCAGTCAGTCTGTAATCCTATTGAGATACCTTATGAGATTTCTCGACCTCACTTATGTTATTCAAACTATCTTCTCCCTGGTAGCTGTCGCGTTTTAACGTACGTACGGGCAAGTGAATGGAACGAAAGCTTGGGTAGTAAGTAATTCCCCCGTAATACGTGAAGTATATAGATTACAATCGCAGCAGACAGGATATTACAAATAACTGTACATTATCACTGCTGTTTACTTGACTATTTGCGTTACCCTCTATAGCAGGGTGGTAAAACATTTACATTTGAACTCACCAGAGCCAATGGTTAAAAGTAAAATTGAGTAGTCAGGGGGAAATAAGAGCACATGATAGAAATAGGGTACAGGCTTCTGTGTCGATTGATTTGAGATCATATCAGCCGCAACATTTTTGGAGGGTGCGCAAAAGTTCGTGCATTTGTATTTTTAAATCCAAAATGACCGCTGCCATTAAAGTGCCCATAATGTTGTGCTCTGTATCCAGGTTTTTAAGCACGAAGAATCTACTCGACGGATTATTGATGTCATTTGATCACAACATTGCCATCAAAATCCAAATTCACGAAAATAGGCGAAGAGATTATCTTCATGCAGAGTGCTCAATAGGACTCTCAATGCTAGAAAGCAGAGCGAGATATGTTGATTTGGTGCAGTTGCATCAGCGTTCGCCTCATAAGCATAAGGTTGTGGGTTCGATCACCACTGTCGCCAATGTGTTGTGCACTTGGGCAAGGCACTTTACCTCGCTTGCCTCTCTCCACCCAGGAGTATAAATGGGTACCAGCATATGCTTGGAATGTCAAACAGACTCACTGTGCGGGAGGGGTGGCAACAATATAATGATGGGAGCCTGCGGGCGCACCATTTATTTATGTTGATGACCCTGCGGAGTTTTTCACGCTTGTGCGATCATCAAACTGGCTGCTATTCGACGGCGTAGAATATGTAGGGGTGTTGCGGACCGGTGTTACATCATCATCATCCATTCTAGAAAGTCGGTTCTATTCGACGGAGGCAACCCTTAGGAAGAAAAAAAGAGATAATGACTTGTGTCACCTAAAGATAGCTATAATGACTTGTATCGAAAACAAGAGAAACGACCTGTTCTACGTCACCATGGACAGCTACGACGGCGCTGAAGTTTGTGATCTCATCTGCTTGTACATCCTCAACATCCTATCCAAAAAGTCCGACAAGGGGAAAATAGGACTCTACAGAGACGACGGCTTAGCGGTTTTACACAGAACATCTGGCACCGCATCCGACAGAATCAGAAAAGATATCACCAAGACATTCAAAGATCTCGGTGTCAACATCACCATTGACTCCAACCTGAAAGTCACCAACTTTCTTGACATTACCCTAAACTTGGACAACGGCAAAAACTACCAATACCGCAAGCCCAACGACCGACCAATCTACATCCACACCCTCTCCAAAGGCCATCAAGAACCTACCAGACTTCATAAGCAGACGAATTTCAGATATTTCATACGACAAAGATACCTTCGAAAACGCATCAGCATTCTACAATGACGCTCTAAAGGCCAGCGGATACAACGAGGAAATCACATACACGCGCAGCAGGAAGGCCCGCAAACGTAAACGAGACATTACCTGGTTCAACCCGCCTTTCAGCAAGAACGTCTCCACTAACATCGGATGATCATTCCTCAAGCACATCAACAAACATTTCCCGGCCGGATCCAAACTCAACAAGATATTCAACCGGAACGCCGTCAAGATCAACTACAGCTGCATGCCCAATGTCGCATGCATCATCAAAAACCACAAGAAGAAGATCGCCGCAAAGGATACTCAACCTACACAACAGGAATGCAACTGCCGCAACAAGGACCTATGCCCACTAAAAGGAAATTGTTTGAAGCCTAACATCATCTAGCTACAGCGCCGAAGTCAAAGTAATCCAACGAGGAACTCCACCCCTAACTTTACATTGACCGGACCGAACCACGTTTTCCAGCCAGGGTCCAACATCCGCAAGAAATCCTTCAGAAATAAAAAGCACCAGACAGAACAGAAACTCTCCAATTACGTTGTGGCAGCTAGACTAACAACCACCCGACGACATCACTGGTCAATCTAATCTAGCGGCCGGGCGTACACCCAGCGGAAACAGAAATGCCACCTCTGCCTCACCGAGAAGCGGACAAGCATCAATTCCGAAAAACGCAAACCTGCTCAACAGCGACCGACTGATATCCTAATGCCGCCACGAGAACATTCTATTTAGTCAAAACCACTCCAGCATCAACCTAGAACTGCTGAAACGCCCCCAATCTCTCCACGGCCGCAATTATCGTATTTCTCCGCATCCACCAAATAGCAGCAGTTACCGTTTTTTATGATCTTTTGAGACACGAGTTCAACGTCCATGCGGTAACCCCTTTTTACATATGTGAATAGAATTACGTAATCGTTGATATACTGCAGGGCGCATAGCAATCTGGCGCAAACTTCTAGTTGTCTTATGATACGCCACACTCGTGAAACTCCAATGTTACAACTAAACTAATCAGAACCGTTTTACAGCATGTTTCGTCAACATGGATATACCCACCATTTTCTTCATGGAGTACCCTTTGAGTACCTTTAAGTAGCGCCGGAGTACCCACCCGATGGGTACCATATAGCCGGCCGCAAAAGAGGGGTTAATCCATCCACCTAGGTACACTCGCCTAGCTTAAAGGAT
Organism: Ophioderma brevispina; assembly: GCA_023653785.1. NCBI lineage: Eukaryota > Metazoa > Echinodermata > Ophiuroidea > Amphilepidida > Ophiodermatidae > Ophioderma > Ophioderma brevispina. The sequence continues at coordinate 21,197 of JAMKCH010031260.1, read as the reverse complement.
AACCTGTATCAGAATAACTTAGACAAATACGCTTATAAAACAACAATTATGGAGTGTTTTCATGGGGAAAACAGAAGTATACTAACCATACATGACTTAAAAGCATTTTGTCTGACCATGCGCGCTTTGGAATTCGCGCATATCTGTATGGGATATGTATTTTGTGTTATGCGATCCGGAAGGCACACGAGCGTCTACATCTTCAACATGATGCTTTTCCAATATGTTATTTCACAAAATCCTATGGCATGTATGAGCTAAACGTCCGTCGTATCGCATACCACGTTATACACTAGCGCTATTTTTTAATAGCAATGGGTCCGACTAGATGGTTTTAATTCTTGTAGGGTTATCTAATCCGTTTTGCTGGGATGAACCACTCGATAGTTGGTCAATATTATTTTATATTGTATATTGTTAATATTATTCGGTGTACGGGTTCTCCTTTAACCACTAGTTACCACATGCGGGAAGTACCCTGCGTGGGTACTCGACTCCCTGCAAATGAGCTTTGACCTCTGTGTGATTATTTTAGTAATTTTATTATATATATAATATTATATATTCCATAAGCTAGACGTTTAGGGGGAAGGTTTTAATATCCATAGGTTTTTAATGAGTTGTACTACGGGGCTGGTCTATAACAAAATCTTCTTAAAGACAGCCCGTATGACAAAATCTTCAAAATTTGAAAATTTGCATAAATTGGCATAAATTATATACACTTCTATTGTTATTATAACGGAATAATCGCACTACAAGAAGGCGTTATGGTTAAGGCTATATTTCCCCCTAACGCCGTAATGAGTGAATCTCAAAAGCTCACTTCCCCCTAAGGCATAGATACGATATTAGGGTGTTTGGTATTGCTCAACTCAAAATATAATGTTACTAACTTTAAAATGATCAGTCAATCGAAAACGACAGTGAATTTTGTCAACCCTCTATGGTCCAAAGTGCTGCCTACTATAAGGACTAGTACCTGTGAAGCTCCACAGGTAGACTCCACTAATCGTGGCTTTCCCTGGGTACTGGTCAGTCACCTAGCAGCTAACTGCAGAGAACACTATAGGATGGGTACTGCTAAGTAAAACACCCAGTGGTGTGGACTTTGCAAGATTAGTATAGGTACTGCATGTCAATAAGGCATTCAAGTGGGATCTTTGGTAGAGCTAAGAGTACCAAAGTTCCCATACGAACAATGGGATACCAATGTAGAAACCCATCGGATTCAATTTAAGGTTAACCATGATGACCTTCAACAGTGTTTGACCTGTCATGCAAACACAATCAGTGTAGATATAGAACTAACTTTATTAGCCTTGAACCAGAGGAACATGTTCTATACACTTTAACACGTGTGAAAAATTTACGAAATTTCATGTTAGTACCCTCCCCCAAAATAGTGCTCAAGGATGGTTCGCATGAAAGTTCATCTCGAGTTTTGAATCAGCAGGTCAATGATGGCCTAGAACCATCAAAACATTTTGTGTCACTCTTGTGCAAGGTATATGGGCCTACCGTGGTAATCACGGCGCACAGATTTTACGAACCTCAATTGTTTGAAGCATTTCCCATGTGTAAATAATCTCTGTATTATCAGTACAGACAATGACGTAACTTGTACGTACACCACGGTTCCCAAATTATCATGAAATTACAAAACCCTCTCCGGATTCTCGGTTTTGATATGAGAAAGGATAGAATTTGTTTATAAAATTTAATAAACCAAAATTAAAATTATGAAATTTCTATGTGTCAAAATTTTGATTGAATGTGTCGCAATGATTCACAAAATGCCACTGATGACGTCATATTTTCTCATATTCTTTATTTGAAAAAAATATCAAAGATGGCACATAATTTGGGTGAAAAGCCTTAAACACTCTATAGTGAAGATCAGCTTCAGAACTGTAAACATAAACTGTCCCGGGTTGAAAATGTTAAAAGCATTAATATTTCGTTAAAAGTTGCATTGCATTGTAGGAAATTATACGTATGTACGTACTTGTACGTTCCACGTACTTGTCGCTTTTCTGGACGATTATAAGGACTAATCACCAATTCATTCATGCATATTTTAATTCATAAAAACTAGAGGCAAACACAACCACAAGTATTAAGGAAGCACGACACAACATAAGCTAGTGATTGGGAGATTTAATATCAATGCGGCACTCATAAACAAAGATTGGCTGTTGTGGTATACACATATGAAATAAAGACTAGATCTGGGTACAGATCTGAACACAGGCGAGGTAGGGACCTTTGACCCTAAAGACCTTTGATCTTGAAAACTATTTTAGGAGTTAGATATGTCATAAGGATCATTTCACATGTCAGCCAATCGGAGCATTTTGAAAGTTGGAAAACTTTGACCCTTAATGACCTTGCACCTTGAAAATACAGCTTGTTTAGAAGGTAATAAGGGATCATCAGTCAAATTTTTCAGCTCGATCGGGCCTTTGAAAATTTACCTTTGACCTATTAATGACCTTTGACCTCTAAAATATTTTCAACATGTTAAGAATGGTCATAAGGATCATTCAGTCAAACTCAGCCCATTCGGAGCATTGGAAATTTGACCTTTGACCTCTTCATGACCTTTGACCTCGGAAAAATATTTTCAACATGTTTAGAATGTCATCAGGATCATTTCAGTCAAATTCAGCTGCGTCTAGTTTATTTTATACACGTAACGGAGTTTGACCTCGGAGCCCAAACGACCTTTGAGCAAAATTTCATAATATCTTTTGTAGGGGGAGTCAAACTACACCACGTACATGAGTCACATGATCATACTATGTACAGTTGTAGAGAGTAGTAGTTTGAAGGTAACGTAATTTGAAGTATTTGACCTTGACAACTAAGCCATGGGTCAGGTGATGTGTCATGATTGACTTTTATTGACCCTCTCAAGGTCTACGGTGGCCTCCCGCATCAAGCCACCCATCCTCCCCCCATTTTCCCCCATCCGCTACATCCACCCCCTTCACCCATTCGAAGTCACGCCCCCGCACCCTTCCCCCACAAAACCCGTCCTCCCCCGACCCCAAAGATCATCCCTTAAGACTCCTCCCGGCTAATAAAGATTTTCTTTATGACCCCTTGTTTAAATGTTACCACAGAAAGGAGTTGACCATAATTGACCCCGATGACCTTTGATCAAAATTTCATTAAGTAACTTTTGTAGGAGATGTCAAACTAAACACCACAAACATGAGTCACATGATCATACTGAGGTAATCTGTAGAAGGAGTAGTGATTTGAAATATGTAACGTAATGTGTTTATGGGACCTGGGACCCCTAAATTATGCGTTATATGACAAAGTCGTATTAACTTTTTTGTAGTGTTGATCAAGTCCTACAAGATGACAGTTTTAGTTTTGAGATTTGAGCAATTCTAGATTTTTGCATGGTAACGTTGTTAATCAGTGACCCTATGTGACCTTTGAATCAATCTGGTCATGTCAAAAAGTTTGTGGGTATGTATGTCCTGGTCACAAGTTTTGGTCATATTAGCATGTGCAGTCTGAGATATGAGCATGATGACAGAAAGAAGAAAGAAACCGTACAGAGAAAACACAGTCGAGTTCTCGACTGTGTAAAAGCAATTTCTCAACAGACTTCAATTTATACAAGCCATATACATCTCATCTAAGACAATTTGCTGCGCGAAAAAGGTGCACAGTCCAATACGCTGGAACTGCTAAAATGACGTATTTGAATTAATGTCTAAAACACCATTAAGAGTATGTCCACAAGATTCTCGTATTTTTGTTAAAGAAGTGTTTGTTTAAGTGCTTTATGAAATCTTAAAACACCATTAAGAATATGTATTATATAAAGTTGACATATCGTAATGATTGACCGCTTTTGGGGGCGCAAAGGTACTTGCTGAAATCTTAAAGGGACACGATGGCAGGAAAAAATATTCAGACATTAATGAAATAGACCCTTACTGAAATCATTTCCAAAAAATGTGTTACAATTTGGATGTTTACCTTCTGTAAAAAAACAGTGACACAGCAAGAGTTGTGGGCAGTCCGTGGCAAAATTCCTGCCACGGAAATTCAAGATGTTGACTCCTGCCAGAATTTAAGGTATTCAGCATGTTGGGTGACCACACAATTCAAACGCATTTAGACCGGTGTAGAAGTAACCATTGTCCGGGTACTCATTAGTCCGGGAACAATGGTGTGAACAATAGGGCAATCGATTCAGTTGATCTTTACGCAAAAGTAGTTTCACGCTTTATTCCGTTACTCGGGTATATGGAGCCCCGGACTATGGATCCCACCGGACTATATCTGCTTTCCACAACCGGGATTCAGACATTGAATTTCAGGCTTGAAGTAAGAAATAATCTGAAAAAATTAAAATGGGAATAGCCGGATTAGCACAGTTATACACTAGCAATTTCTGTGAGTTGATGACTGCAACGTTTGATAAATGCTGGTCAGTAATTGTCAGCATTCCTTGGTTGAGAGAAGTGAAGCCTACATAGAAAAATAATATTAGTTAATTCCCTTTTTACAAATGTAAACCCCAAATTGTGTTCAAAACTGTGGAAGTGATTTCAGTAAGGGTCTATGTCTTATGTCTGAAATATTTTTTCAGCAATAGTGTCCCTAGTTAAAGGTGAATTCGTGATTTCAGCCACTTCTGTTTTATTCATTGCTCACTAGATATCTGAGAAAAGCTTATTCTCAAAATTTGAGCTGATCCCGATTTCGGGTTTTGTTATGAGCAATGTCGAGTCCCAAGGTCCCATAGGCTACTGTGCTGAATTTCTGGCCGTTTAAAATACAAAATTGCGAATTCTCACAGATGCGACCGGAATTTGCACGTAAGATTGAGCACACGTGGATGACTAAGGCTAAGGTTCAGATGCGATAAAAATCTCAAAAGTTTAAGGTAGTCGGGGGGGACGAGGCTGTGGATCACGGAAATGCCCATTTAAATATCATGAACATATTAGATGAGGTGACATGTGACTTCAACGCCGCCAAGGCAAGGAACCCAACCACTAACCGGCAGTATGCGTGAGCAAGCAGGGGTTGTGCTTTTAAATTCGGCATATTCGTCCCCCCCGGAAAATAACCCCTCTACATGTAAATAGACCAGTATTGTGTTGTAAATGTCACCTAATCTATACATTAACATCCCTCTGACAAGTTCGGTAGCTGATAGAGTACACAGGTATTCGTACAAGTCTTTTCCCACCTGGGTTGCGTGAAATAACCAAAAAATCCAAGGTTGCATGGTTGCATAACACCACTTGAAACCTTTTGTAAGTACAATAATTTAACAGATACAAGCAAATCATGGGTGGTCAACTATTCTATAAATTCTTAATAGTGCAAGCGGCGTTTTTTTTCGTACCTCATTACCACGCAGTTGAAACGATCTAGGTGTTATCACTTTCCCTTCCACGTCGCAAACACAAATACCTTATTATTACATAACTATGTCAGTTTTTGTATATAATTAAACGAAAGTACATTATATCTGAATATTACAACATTTTTTATCAATTTGCCTTCGACAAATTAATATAAATTAAATTAAACAAATTAAAATCTAAGTGCACTTACTGAATACCTTAGAGTTGTATACACATTACATAGTTACTATTACTTTCTTATTTAAAACTCCTCGTTACTGTATATCTGTACAGATTCATTGATACCTAATATCAACCTTATTTTATTAGATATATTATGTTTTTCAACGGTTTCTAGACCAGTTTTTATGCTGATTCTGAATCCGATGGATGCCAGACGAGCAACCTTGAGCATTTTTATAAAAACGCAAAACACAAAACATCCATCTCTTGTTCACTCAAATGTTGTGATTTTTCATCCTGTCTCGTTTAAACATTCATTGTAACCAATTAACATATGATTCTGTAACCACGTAATCAATGAATTCAATATGGTCGCCAATACAAAAGTGTCTGATCGTGATCTATTTTTGACTGCAGGTTGGTAATTTGGTATCGATCTTAGTGTTTTGGCAGTCAAGAAATTAATTAAAATCATAAGACATATTTTTTAAGAATGTGATAATAAATTCCGTCATTATAGGATCCAAAGATGGCTTCCGATACTCTAAGATGGCTATAATTGATAGTTGTGTCTAACCTAGTACTGCTATGTTTGTGTATATCCCTGTAAGTCAATCAGATCAATGTACACATCATTAGGTAATCAGAGGAATCGATACATGTAAGATGCCATCCAAAATGGGTATCCAATATGGCTCGAAATGACACTTACTAAGTGGCGAAAAATCCGATCACTATAGTAGATTTAACCCATCGTGTCACCTCTAGTACTTTTCCGAAGGTATGAGCATTTAATGAGGGGCATGTACATTGGATGGATAAAATTCCAAGCTAAATCTATTCAAACGTGTTGTCCGATAGCAGAGAAAAATAAATTCCAAAGCATTCAAGTCAACGTAAGCGCATTTATAGCTACATTAACTCTCAAAACATTCTAATTGTATTTGCTTCAATGGTATTCAATGTAACAGTTGAGCTGAATGTTACTGACTTTTGAGCGCCCGTGTTTTGGATACGAAGGAACACAAAAGATCATTCATGAAACAGGTGAATCGGGCTATGTATTTTCTTTTTCTGCCACCTCTCCCAACTAATCGACGCTGTCCAAAACTTTTCCTCTGGTGACACGATGGGTTGAATCTACTATAATAGTCTAGAGAGATATGTTTCTTTGTTTTTGGTAGGTTTTAGACGTTCATTGACATCCATGTTGGGATATTGATGAATAACGACTCAATGACACTTAAGATAGCCTTACAAGGGTTTTGGAAGTAATAATCCAACTAAAAATCACAAAATATGTATCTTTAACCGACAGCGTGAATGAATTACTGACCTAAACTGATTGACATTTGCAGCCATATTGAACGCCTATCTAGGATGCCATCTTACAGATATCAATCACTTTGATTATGTTATGATATTTAAATTGCTCTGAAGCAGTTATAGTGATACACACAAACATGATAGCTCTTGCCTTTAAGTAGTAATGAATTTTGCCATTTTGGAGCCATCTTGAATGGTTTATTGATTTGATTGATTAGCAAATTGTTGAACCCTATTCATAATTGTTTCAATTAAAATGCTGATTGCTAAAGCATTGGTATATATATCATGTTACCATTCTACGGTCAAAAGTAGATAAATCATGCTTTGTTGTATTGGCGGCCATATTGAATCTCTTAATTAGGTGGTTAATGAATCACATTTTAATTGCTCACAATGGGTGTTTTGACTGGACAGGCAAAAAATTAAAACTTTTGAGTAATTAACAAATGAGTTTTTAGTGTTTTGGTGGCCATTTTGAATTTTTGCCTTTCCTCGAAAATGCTCAAGGTTTTTCATCTGGAATCCATCGGATTAAGATTCAGCAGGAAACACTGGTCTAGAAACCGTTGAAAAACATTATATATGGTATAACAAGGTCATATGATCTGTAGCCTGGACTATAATTCTGTGATGATTTTTTTGTTCATACTGCATCTCACCTCTTTATATTCATGTTTAATTTCAGTAAATCCTGATTTTCTTGTAATTGCTGAAATATTCTGACAAACATATATCCTATTAACACGACAAAAGAGAATGTTTTTACTTGCCAATAAAGTTCTTACGAATTCTGCGTCGTTTTACATCTTACATTCATTACTTGTAACAATTTAAAAAACATTTAGGTTAACAATTGAGTACTTTTAAGATCAATTTGGTCCTCACAAACTCTCCTTAAAATAGTCTCTATCTTACGCATCCGGTACTATCATCATCGAATATAAGCTTTGAACATGTGCACAACAATTTGGGGATATGCTAGAGTAAAGTTCGTAATTAAGAGTTAAAACTCTTAACTTGGACGACATTTACAGTTGTAAGAAGTTTACTGTGTTTATCCTTCATCTGTTCATAGATACAGAATCTTTAACGTAAAATAAAATGTCACCTATACATGCACCTTCTTTGCATACTGTTCTTTTGAAACATTTTGTCAAGTGCGTGGCCACGTGTTTTAAACTCGCCACCCTTAACATTGCGTGGTTGTGTGAAGTGGTGGTAACACGTTAAGACTGAAAATACTATTTTGGATAAAGATATACAAGAAACTTTAAAGGGACATAATGGCATGAAAAATGGCATGATATTTTTAAAGAACTGGTAAACGAGCTAATTTGCATAAAAAGATAAAATGGACTAAAATTATCTTCCCATTACTGATAAAGTATTTCAAGCATTTCAAAACACTTTGCATCTACTCTTTCTGCAATACTTTGAATCATTAGGTGTATAAATAACCCGAACTTTGGCATCATTGCGGTACATTTATCAGACGCTTGGACCAAAATATACTCTAAATGCCATATTTGGATTCCTCATGAAATTCCCTTTCAGAAAATGTCACTTTTGTTAGGGTGGGGTTCATACTTGTGGAGGTATGCTCACATGAAGCTCGAAAGGTATCAGATTTGTCGAATTTGGCCAAACAACCCTATGTGCATGATGGGTGACGAGTTCAAAACGCATTGCCCTATGGTTTCAAATTGCAACAACATTAGCAATTTAATGAAAATTTGGCTGAAAATCCAAGATGGCGATCGTGAAGCCTATTGTTTTCAGGTGCTTACAAATATTATCGCAATAAAATTCAGTGGAAGACAAGGCATTGACATGTTTTATATGAAAGATAATTGGATAAGGATTACTTTAAGACTCTGAAAATTAAAGAAAACATTGTCTTTGGTTCGAAATCCACAAAATCTAGAAACATTGTTCAAAATACAAAATGGCGAATATGCGATAAATGATCAGGGCTGAACACTCGTGATCTCATTGTTTGTGCAGAATTTCAAATGAGTATAGAATACTGTGGGGAGTAAACTGATCTTTGGTATTTTGCTCGGAAACTTTGCGAAGTGGTGGAAGTTCCGTTAGTGTTCCACCATTTGAATGAGGTATTGTTGTATCAACTGAGTGATGTTATCACGTGGTGGATGACACCATCCTATCGCGGAAAATGAGAAACAATCTCACGTGGATAGTACAGGAATAAGATTATAAAGGTATACACAGTCTGTGGATAACGGTTGCGGGGACTATATAACAATCTAACTAACAGAGCATAATGGTGATTCGGTAGTTAATCACCATTGATTCTCAGTAACTGCCACTGAAAGGTTCACGGGTCAGTTGTGACCACTGGCATGTTGGAACCAAAGTCAAGCCACCAGAAATGTTGCTTCTTTTCATGCTTTTTGGATAGACAAACACGCTGTGAAGGGGCCACCTCCGCTCTCAGCAGTGCAATCCTTCTTTTGTGTAAGCAACATAACGATTCCTGCCAGGATACACGTATTTAACAGTCCTTTACACTTACTGTTTGCTCTCGCCAAATGAGATTGCTTCGCATTGTCAAAGTTCTTGGAGAGTTCATATTTAATAAAATGAATTTTGTGGTGAAGAAAGAATATTTCACTCACTATCTAAGGCCTTTCATTGGCCTCTAACCAACTGTGAACATTGGCTAACTAGACTGTGATTCACTGGGGACGTAACGGTCTGATCTTTTCAAAATAGCTATGATCTGTGCTAAGGACAAGGACAGCCAACCTGGGAAAGAACGTGCTTTTTTAAATTGAAAACATATGATATCGAAAACACCTCTGTCCAAGTATTTCCATTCTTCATTTGCTTCTCATAAAAGGTTAGCCACGCTAGGGCACCTTCATATCGCCTTGATTGATCAGATTTGTCAGAAATTGAGAAACATTGCTTTTTGAGAACATTCACATCATACTTATCTTTGCCATTATTATGTGACGGCAATGTCTCTTCCTACTAACTGACACAGAACCACTGTCAAAATACTGCAAAAATGTCGCGAAAACTTCTCTGCAGGCTTAGAGTTTCTGCAAGCTTGAACATCTCTTTCTCTTCCTTCCTTCCAATCCACACCATCAACATCTCCTGAAGTTGTACTGGATGCAGCCAAAATGAACTTGTGGGCATGGAAGCGTTCTATTTCGCAACCACCATGGTGACGTCTGAAAAGGCTGTTCATTCCTGTAATATTGTGTCTATTTTTAGGTAAAATTCTTTACAGTCTATGGTATCATCCTCTACTGGCTTTGATTCAGCAACTCATGTTAACAATTAACAATTAACAACAATTGCATTTGGTATGGCGCTTTCCATCTAGATCAAAAGCGCAAGTGATACAGCCACATATTAGCATGGAAAAAGGTGCGTCTTAAGATTACAACGAAATTGAAGAGTATTGCCATTTTATCTCTTATAGTGCGAGGGAATTGTTCCAAGACTGTTGACCAGCGACGCCTGAAGACTTTTGCCCTACGACCTTGTATGTTTCTTGTTACATTAAGGCGGGTAATGTCTTGAGCAAAATGCAGAGTTCTTTGGGAGCATATGGCGACAGCAGATTAGATAATAAGCAGGAGTCCGTATTGTTCCATAGCACTTAAAGACAAAGAAGACAGAGTTTAAATTGAATCCTTCCCTTATGGGCACCAGTGAAGTTCTTTAAGTCCGGGGTATATGGTCCCTCTTGGATATGGAGCATACCAGCTGTGCAGCATTGTTGAATCTTTGAACCCTGTTCAATCATATTCTTTAGTCACCGGAATAAGAAGATTACAGTAGTCAAGACGAGAGAGGACTAAAGCCCTGCACACTATGAAGGTTTTTTTGTCCAAGTATTTCTTTATTCTATGGGTGCATTCGTATTATCGATTGACAGAGACTGGATACCTGTTTAGTCCATAGTCCATATTTGCATCAAAAATGACACCCAAGTTTACGAACAGACTGCGTTGTTCAATACGCGCATCACCGATTATCAGTGACGCAGGTGGCAGTTCTGAAGGAATATGGTGATCCAAGTGTAATGGATTCTGTTTTGCTCTCGTTTAATTTAAGCTTGTTACGAGTCATCCAATTTTGAATTTCAGAATACAAACTTGAACTTCTCATAGCAATGTTGCATTGTGCACCAGTTTTTTTGGATCAAAAGACGTACACTGTGGTCAATCTGCGTAGAGAGGAAAGTCCAACCATGTGACGCCGGAATGATATTACCAAGGGGAAGTGGTGTAGATGAGTAACCTTTAGGGCCCTAGGTAGACCGTGTGGCAGTCCATAATCTAAATCAACAGGATCAGAGTAGTTGACGTCCTCCAGTCCATCCTTACTTTGCGCCATATTTTTGACCTGTAATTGGAAATTAACGTAGTTTGGGGTCATTCCATGTAACGAGAATTTGCTTCTGTTATAGTGATATACACATTACTGGAAGGTGCTCTCTTATCATGCCTATTATGTTAGATTGGTCCTAGCATGTCGCAATACTTTTGTATAACAGTACAAAATGGAGAAAAATATCCAATCCGACATAATTCACACTACAAGCCTGTCTCAAAAAAATGGTACAATCGAAAAAAAATGTTAAATATGAAAATTTCCAAAATAAGTCATTCTTACTTGGCTGTAATTAAAGAAGAAAGCCAGGCTTTCCAATGGTGTTTGGTTTCAACATCTTATTTGCTTTTTGTCAATCCAGAGATATGAGCAATTTTACTGCAGTAGGCCAAAACCCATTTTGTGCACTTTTCTGCATGGGCAAGTTCTTCGCCTCCCCAGTTTATGCCATGCGGTCTTGAAGCTCACAAAGATTTCAACTTAAAGAAAAAACAAAACCCAGATTAAAGTACCCCAAGAAGTCTATTTTTATTATCGACAATAAGTGGGGTTTTTTTTATAGTCCACAATCATCAGTTAATGATAATATCTTCTTTTTCATAATAATAAAACATACCAATCGTTTTGCACTGTCAATGAATGGAACTTTGAATTTATTAGCAAAATTGGTATCTGTTACAATTATGCCGGAAGGAATGTACTTGTCAACCAAAATAAAAACTCCAAGTCCAAAGAAATTTTTTTAAAATATTGCACTATCTTTGTGCATTTACTAATTGTTGAAGTCAATAAAAAAATGAATTTGGAAGTAAAGTATCAAAGTCTTGGTAGGAATTTGCGTTCATGATACTTCAAGACCATAAAAAAACTCTCCTCCAGGTTGCTGCATGCCGCTGTATGTTCATGGTTCTCTTCTAACAAACAACAGTATGTCGATGTTATCACTTTATCTTAAAGTCCCGAACACTTACTGCTCCTAAACTAACAATAAGTAACTGTTTTCGTATCTTTTAGAGTTTTTTAGAAGTTAATCCCTTTTAAAGAATTTAATATATGTTCAAGTGTGAATAATTAGTTTATCAAAAATCGTTCACCGATTTCACACAACCAGAAAGCGGCACAAACACGATTTTTTAGTTCCGCAGTAAACTGGATTATTCTCGATGAAACAAGCAAATGAGATGAACAAAAATCTGAAAAGCCTGGTCTTTTCTTATACAATTTTTGAATTCTACAGAAAATTATATATAAAATAATTATATTGAAAAAAATCGGTTATTGATGATACCATTTTTTGCTGACAGGCTGGATTCGTCGGGTCATTTGGAGAAATTCCGTGACCGTTGAGGGCAGAGCATCATTTTGCAGTCAGTTGTCATCTATGAAGGTTAGTGAAAAAATTTGCGGGGTGCCCCCTTGTGAAAGTAAGTGTGGGCGGAATCCAAGAAGGGGTAAATCCATAATTACAGGGGTCAAAAATTAAAAATTGGAAACCGCCAAGGTTAAGGCAGGGGCGGCCCCAGGGGTGGCAGGGAGGGGCGACGCCCCCCCCCCCCCCTAGAGTTTTAGGAATTTAGGAAAAACAGGGGTTTTACGCACTAATTGCGTCTAAAATTTGGGGTTTTTTAAAAAACCAAAATGAGGTCATTTTGTACTGTTTCGTCGCCCATATGATGTGTTCCACACCCCTACTATGATTTTTACCCTGGCGTTAAGGGTACGCGAAAACTGATAAGTGATGCGCAAGTTTTCCTGTGCACAGTAAGGCTACACAGTAGCAGTGCCTTTCGATCTTATTAACAACGTTTGTATTACAGTGCAGTGGGAAATAATCGGTGAATGCCTGTGGAACTTACACTTCGGTAACCAGATGGTTGTACTTTTGTTGTAAAATTTAATCACGGAAATCCGTATGCTGTGTCAGCTTTAAATACTGTTTAATGTTTTAAAATAATAAAACAAAAACAAACCGTTGGGAGAAGCAGCCTGGAAAACTAATGAGAGAAATTCTGACGTATAGAGGGATAAAAACCAAGCTTAGAATTGATTCACACGGAAACAGTTTTACGATGGTTCGGTTCCAGCCCAATTTCCAGGCTACAGCATCTGAATATTTTTAAACAAGCCAACATGCTTAGACGTCACTACGCCTGTAGATTACATTCTTCTTCTGTGTGTATGAGGCAGCAGGTAAAATGTGAAGTTGGTGAAGCCAGCTCACTGTTCCAGAATATGATCGCCGTCTGTGATGGGAGTCACATTGGCAGGATGGAGATGGCCGCAGTCCCCTTCGGTACATATTGCTGTTAAAACGACCCCCTCTAGGGCGACTCATGTTCAAGGTGACCCGTTCCTTAAGTGATCCTCAGTGCTGGGACGGCATATATTAATGCTATATACCAATGGAAAGCTTATTTTATCGCGATTTTATAGGTAACTGTGTCATATTATGTCTCACGATGTTACAAGGGCCAAAATGAAAATCTCTCAAGCACACCACTTCAGCGAAAGTCAATTTATTGACTGGGCGCGGTGAGGTGGACGTCACCGATTGGTAATCGTATATGCAAGTAAACAAAATTCCATTCACTTATTATCGCAGTCGCTTCTGCTTTGAAGACTTACCATTGTTTTCTCTAAATTAACTGCAAATAAAACAGATTATAAGCAATAACAGATACAGATAAAACTATCTGTTGAAGTATCTGGTAGATTTGAAGGCTCTATCCCATAGAGGAGGCGGTTCAGTCGGCATTTTATACATACTTGAATTCCTGATACAGTATTGGTGCAATTTGTTTATGGTTAACAAATTATCGCTAGTTAAAGTAATTACCTTCATGTTACCCTCGAGAGTCAAGATTTTACCGGAAACCCAATAGCAAAGCCAACAGTGATGTATTAAAAAAAAAGTTCAATAACCATAATTGAGTGATCTTCCCGTTCTGAGACAAAGTAGATAAGATATTTTCCATTACTACCCCTGATAGCGCCTATACCTTCATGCAATTCAATCGGTTAGCATATGAGGGTGTAAGTAAATCAATGGAAGAGCCGTGTCTTTATGCGCACGCAGTAGTTTTGACCACCACCCATGCTCCAGGGGCAGGTCTCCTCATAACCTATTTATTTTTTCATGCTCCAGGAGCATGAGGGGGTGGTCAAATATCACACCTTTCGTGTAACACAGCTGCCGCTGAGCTCTGCTTGCTACTCAGGATTCATCGTAAGCGATGAGAATTCAAGCGATTTTTTTCACATTTCTTGCACACTGATGAAGCCGGGAATTATAATATTACCAATCTACAGAGATCAAGGAACCTAGTCAACCAACATTCTATCGCTATATTGGCGAATTCAACACAGTAGAAGAGGAGCGATTTGGGCGGTTCTTTAATTGGAAGCTTTGGAAGATCATTGCGCAACAAAGACTTAAACATGCCTACGTCACACGAATTGCCAAGGTCATAGAAGGAAAGCTAAGCGTATTTTGGGCGTAAATCGCAACGAAATATAGGTTAGTTTGAGTTTATAGCGGGCTATATTGACACGATTATTTTTTTTTTTGGAAAAGATATTTTTGGCATCCTGAAAATCAAAGCTTCCATTGGTATATAGGTTAATATATGCCGTCCGAGCAATGAGGATGCACCTTACGTGGAAGGTTGCTACCAAGTGGGGAGTTTGTCTATGGGTGTGATATTTGGTCTGGTCTTGGAGTGTCATGAGCCAGGTTAGTGTTCAAACGTCTGAGACTATTGAGGAGAGTTTAGCAGAGTGATACTTTGAGATATTTTTTAAAATTGTATCTCAGGAAAGGTCGACGAGAGCGCAGGTCTCTGTCTGCCGAGCTGGTGCGATTCATTTGACAAATTATGGAACATGGGTGGTTGTCCAACAGAGCCTTGTTCACCAGTTTATGTGTGTGTGGTCTCTCGAAGCACTGAGGGGCAATGCCGAAAGCACATAGGAGTGGGCCATAGCGCAGCCAGTAATTGGTTTCTCATGATCTCGTTGAGTGCTGTGTCAAGCCACTTTGTGAGAGCTGTTGCACCATGGTGGGGCGGTATACCCCCCGGAAGCGTTCGAAATAGCGGTTGTCCGTCGCCCGGGACAACCAAAAATGATACTACAGTTGTCCGCCGGACACCATAAAATTGAGCTTGGCGCAGGGGCACCAGAAAGATTATCATTTCACTTATCATGTATATTATATATAAAGTTGTTTCAAAATACGGACAACTAAAAAATTTTTGGCGGCAACCAAAAAGTGGCAACGTGGTTGTTCATGGGACACCACACTGTTTCCCTTAATTCGGACGCTGCCCCCGGCATAATCATCAGCCTGTATGCAGAGTCAGGGCGATGGTGGCGTATAGAGTGGATGTGTTAGCACCCCAGATACAGGAATATTACATACTTCTGATGGGGACTTTCCACTGTACGGGAAATCTGTAACACCCTCGCTGGTTCCCAACACAACCTCAAGTCCTATTAAACGTAAAACACCAAGGACCGCCGAAATTTCGGAAGAAAAAGTTAATTTCAGCTTAGTTTTGCATTTCACTGGCGGATTTGTACCGAATTATTACCCTCAGAAAAACTGCTAAATATCGGGAAATCCAAACGTTAATGATAAAGTAATATGTTATGACGGTCTCTTGAGCAAACTGCTAGTTCACCCCCTTTTTTCTAAAAGAAGACTGTGGGGCATGGATATCTACGAGGGTCGTTCACATGATCCCACTTCAGACACGATTCTTTCAGCACGTAAAAAGTGCAGCACCACCTTAGTTTATTCCAATCTCTTCCTGAAAGGCTCCTCAATTCATAAGTCGAGTCGCGTCGCAAGTAGGGTCACAAAATGACCAAAACAATCATGTTCGTTGTTTTTCTTGATCTACATTATTGGATAGGATTTTACGATGGGTATTCTAACAATTGTAATGTTAATCGACGGGGTCCACCCATCGGACAAGTGTTGAGAAAGTGGTCAAACTTTGTCAGATAGCTCTACCACATCGGACGAATAACTGAATGGAAGACATTATATGCCGTCACTTGTCTACTGGTGCTCCAAATTTAATGACCGTGAGTATACTATTTGATGAGATTGCTCTACATATACAACAGATCATGTGTGAAATCCCATCTATATAGATTCATCTGATGTGTGACCGCGTACCATTCTTGCGTAGGTGAAATTCAATGAGGCACCGGGACTTCTGTTAATCATGTTATTGTTGAGGATGTTTCAGGCCTGAATACACTATTGTGCGTTTCCAATGATGAAGAAATTGGTATTAAGTGCAGGTGAGTGAGTTATATTGACCGGAGTGTCCTCCAGATAATCCGGTGGTGGCACGTGCATTGAATTCTTTCATTTTCCCTCTCCAACTAAATTGAATAGGTCCAAAACTCCAGGGGACGAACGAATCAACTCGAATCGACTAGAATACCATCAGTAAAGCCAAATTCTCCACTGGCTAGACAATATCTGATGTTTTTATAATAACTGATCGCCAATTAGGGAGTATGCCTGTTTTTTTCCTCTTTTCAAAATTAAACTTCGAAGTACCTCTTTTCATTGAATTCCGAATTCTTTGCCCACAAAGGATATTCAAGTTAAAAGACCTCCCCCCCCCCCCCCCCCCCCCCCCCCCGCGCCCCCCCACCCCCCCCCCCCCCCCCCACACCCCCCCCCCCCCCCCCCCCCCCAAAAAAAACAAAAAAAAACCCCCCCCCCCCCCCCCCCCCCCCTTTTTTTTTGTTTTTTTTTTTTTTTTGTTTTTTTTTTTTGTTTTTGTTTTTTTTGGTTTTTGTTTTTTTTTTGTTTTTTTTTTAATTTTTTTTTTGTTTTTTTTTTTTTTTTTTAAAAAAAAAAACCCCACCACCCCCCCCCCCCCCCCCCCACACCCCCCCCCCCCCCCCAGTCTCATTGGTCATTGTCAGTATCGAGAACAGTCACTTTTTTATAACGTTTCAATATATTTATCCACTGAAGAGATTCGTGGAACAACTGTCACGGCGGTTTACTAAGACAGACCAACTGTAAATGCACACGGCGGTCTCGAACACAATTTCGCCTGCTTTCGCGCTTAATTGTAAGACAAAAAGGAGCAACCATAGTGCAACTGTGTGAGTCCAGGGTGGTCCCAAAAAAGGTTGTGCACCAGATAAACCCAATTTTCTTAACTATTTTACTTCCCACTATTTCCTTTGACACCACCACTAGGGGTCACAACATTGTCCATTGTGGAGATATTCATCTTGGCAGTTGAAACCCCCCACGAGCCATAAATCAGAGATGTTTAGGCAGTAGCACCCTGGTTTTGGCATTTATAGTATTCTTTACTTCCTGCTCTTTCATTTGACACCACCCCAGGGGTCACCACATTTTCCATCGTGGAGATCTTAATCATGAGAAGTCCTCAACCAGAGCATAACCAAGATGTTTAGGAGTAGGCACCCCCGGGTTTTGCATTTTGAATGTATCTTACTCCTCACTCTTTCATTTGCACCACCCTAGGGGTCACAACATTTTCCATGTGGGAGATATTAATCTTGAAAAGTCCCCCCATGACACAAGTAAGAGATGTTTAGGAGTAGCACCCCCGGTTTGCATTTATGTATTCTATACTTCTCACTCTTTCATTTGATTCCACCATAGAGGTCACAACATCTCCGTTTGGGAGATATTATCTTGAATGTCCCCAACATATCATAACGCCAGAATGGTTAGGAGTAGCATCCCCCGCTGGTTTGCATTTTAGTAATTCTTTATTTCCTGCTCTTTCATTTTTGACCCCACCCCAGGGCAAAACATTTTCCATTGTAGCATATATTTAATCATGAAAGTCATCAAAAATCCCTTAAAATTTTCTAAATTTCTAAATTTAGTAAATATGAAAATTTATTCAATTTTGCACACAGCTTTTTGAAAAAGATCATGTGACCACATTTTTAATTGAGTTTGCCTACGGGGTCCAGAAATTTTGTGGTGAAATGCGCAAATTTTGCGTTTTTCACATTTTCCAAGAATGTAAACAGGGTGGCAACCCAAAAGACTGAACCAACAGTAGAACAAGTTCTCCTAAAAACTGGCCTCGATGCTATAGAGAAATATGACATTGGTGCAACAAGAGATTTCACAATTTCAGGTGTCCCTTAAAAAAAATGAAAGTACTGATTTTGGCCCTGATGTGAAAAACCATCCCCACAGGATTAAGCTGAGAATGTTTCTTTGTGTACAAAAATTGTGAATTTCTAATGCATATAGGAGCAATATGAAATTCAGCCTGTTTTATATTTGAAATATAAGCAAATGAAATCATTTTTTTTTTCTCTTTTAAGACCTTTCTGTAGTCCAAATACAAGGTAAGAAATCTTTGAGTGGTCTAAGCTATATGAAATTACTATTATGAACACAAATTTTGGGTCGCCTCAAAAATCTGTAGTTCTTTTATATTTTATTATAATTCGAATGGGTTTTTTTATGGGTTTTACCTGAATAGACACGTTATAACGAGAATGAAGATATTGGTTTCTGCGTAATATTTATTGTTTTGAGAACTGTCCAAAAATATCATTTTATATTATTTTTTTGCATCATTGTATACTTTAAATGAACGATGGGGTGTTATCACCACTGCAAATATTGCTTTTTCTCCGTCGTCAGTTCATCTATATCTGTCATACACTGTGGTTTTCTAAAAACAAAGGGCATCGGTAAGTCTTGTGGACTAGAACCTTATTCTGTATTTGAAAAATTGTCATTTATTTCAACAACGGAGATACGATGGATCAACGGCAAAAAAAACCAACACAGGTAGACCTAGAGCAGTACGTTAGCGTCTAGTCAGGGCCCGAGGTCATGGTGCAAAATAATGTCATTTCGATTTTCGTATCAAGGTAGGTAGCGTGTGCGTATTCAGCGCAGTGCGAATGACGCATTACATCTGGTCAGTGAACGCGTGTTAGCTATAGTACGCGATTTACCGTGTGCTCTGCCACGGCCTCATGCAATAACGGGGTAGCGAGGCGCACCGACTTAATTCCCCGTTATCATAGCAACGATCGCGGCGTAGCCTCTTATCTGCACATGTTTTGAAGGGTACTAAGCATAAAGGTAAAATACAAACCCCAACTAACTTTTAAAAAAAATAATGTGTTTAATTTTTAAAATCTCTCTCCTTCGACATTTCCTAACACTGTATAAATCCTAGAAAAACATAATTGTCAGAATTCAATAAAAAAAGATTTTATAATATTTTACAAGTATTTACTTCTTCTTAGACTCTAAAGAGACTTGTTTCGCTCGCCCTTAATTCCCTCGATTGTTCGCCATCGAGGCAAAAACCATTTCATGAAACATGGTGCACTGATTCTAGCGATATATATTGTGTTAATACCTTTGTTGTGGCTGTACCCCCCCCCCTTTTGATAAGTCTTCTTGTTTTGTACACCCTGTTTTTGTACACCACCAATCACACACAGCCATATATGCCCAATACACACAATTCTGACCGAATTTAATTGTAAGGTAACAAACTCCTATCAAATTCTTTTTTGAATTTTAGTTTTCCACTGTACCATGCCAACCTGAGAAAATTTGGTTGAAATGGACAAGCATTTATCATTATTTGCAATTTTAAATATCAAGAATGGCCCACTTTTAGTGGCTCCCAGGCATTTTTTGCACCACAATTATCATTCACACCGCAAAGGTGTTACCATATAGTAGTCTCATGTCGCAGAAGGAATTTTGCATAATCCAATGTAGCCATTTTAGGCGATATACAGCAATTACGCAATTTAATTAGATCAATGCATCACACAATGCCCCTTTATTGAGTCCACTTGCACTTTGAGACCGCAATTGGTGATTCATACAAAAGATGTACGGGCATAGAAGTCTCATGTAGCAAGGAATTTTGCATATCCAATGTACAACTTCAGTGATACAGCAATTATGCATATTTAATTAGATCAATTGTATCAAAAAATGCCCCTTTAAATCGTGCCGCACCTGCACTTTGACCCCATTATGATTCACCCAAAAGATGCATGGCATAGTAATCTTTCATTGCAGGGCGAAGGATTTTGCCTATCCGATGTACGGTTTCGGAGATACGTATTACGCATATATTAAATTTGCTCATTTGCATACCTTAATCCCTTGTATCACACACGCTCCAATTGGAAAAAAGATGCGCACCATGATGTCTTCATGCAGTGAAGGAATTTTCCATGTACCGTTTCAAAATTCACCAATTTCAAATACCATTTATTTTTTGCATATTTATTAGCGCATTTGCATACTTAATTTTTTTTTATTTTATTTTTTTTGCCCGAAATACGTCCCGAAATCTCTCAGTTCGAAACTCTCCAGCCCGCTCCTTCCACCAAGTTACATCATCATCCGCCTTACGGAACTCCATAAAACAGTCACAAGCCCCTTGTGGGGAAATTTTCGTTAATTATGCAATTAGATACTTAATTAGCATATTTTGCGCCCAAAATCTAATCGGTCGAGAACTCGTGGACCCGCCTTTTCTTTCCACCAAGTTACACTCTCATAGCCCTGTCGGAACTCCAGATAAATCGTACACAAGCCCGGTAACACGGACGTCATCAACATACAGCATGAAAGACATATCAGACAGACGGACAGACAGACCACAGACGAAAAGGATTACTAAAGGGGGGGTCTCTGCTGAACAAAGGTCAGGCGAGACAAAAATATGGGAAACACTTCTTTGTAGAGCCGGAGCAGAATTCATAGGGTGCTTATTTAAAGCAATATTACACATTTTTTGAAGAGCGCCCCCAATTTTTCAAAATTTGAGATTTTTTACACGATTGCATTGGGAACTGCTAGTAAACTATACCGTGAATGGTTACGGCTCGAAAATGTCTATGTGT
>JAMKCH010031259.1:0-16584 GCA_023653785.1 Ophioderma brevispina | reverse complement strand
TGGATCGACATCGGGAAATGGTTCCACTTTGATAGCCGCATCGGCTTAATATCCGAGCGTTAAAATGGTCCACTTGGATAGCCCATCGGATTAATAATGAGTGTTAAAATGTTCACTTGGATAGCATTATGGATTAATATGTAAGTGGTTTTAAAATGGTCCCCACTGGATGGACATCAGGATAGTATCCGAGTGTTATATTGGTTCACTTAGACATTTTGAAAACAAACAAAACAAAATGCCCAATAATATGCAAAACAGAATAAAGCGTGTAATCCAATGGGCGTTTTTTTTGCAAATAACGGTAAGGCCCGTGGATAGAACATCAGAGAATAATACTGAGCGTTAAAATAGTCCACACGGATAGACAATCACTATTTTTAAACTCAAATAGTTGTTAAAAGGTCCACTTGGTGGGACTTGGTGTCAAAATGGTCCACATGAGAGACATCACTTATTTTTAACTAATTTTGTTAAAATGGCATTGGAGGACATTGGTGTCAAACGGAAATGTCCACACAGATATACACCACCTATTTTTAAACTCACTGTGTTAAAATGTCCACTTGGATAGCCATTAGGATTACTTCTGAAATGGAAAATGGTCCACATGCATAGGACATCAGGATTAATATCTGAATGTTAAAATGGTCCCACATATGGACAGCACTATTAAACTTTTAATGTGTTAAAATTGTCCAATTGGAGGGACATTGGGATTATATCGGAGTCTTAAACCTGGTTCAACTGGAAATAGACATCAGGATTAAATCTGAGTGTTAAATGGCCACTTGTAGGGACAACTCGGGATTAATTCTGATGTACAAACTGGTTTTCAACTTGGAGGGACCATCGGGATTAATATCGAGTGTTAAAATGGTTCACTTGGAGGGACATCGGGAGTAATATCTGAGTGTTAAAATGGTCACTTGGAGGGCCATCGGGATTCATAACTTGAGTGTTAAAATGGTTCACTTGAGGGACAATCGGGATTAATATCCGAGTGTTAAAATGGTTCACTTGGAGGGACATCGGGAATTAATCTCTGGAGTGTTAAAATGGTCCCTTGGAGGGACATCAGGATTAATATCTGAGTGTTAAAATGGTTCACAATCTGGAGGGACACTCGGATTACTTCCTTAGGTTAAAATGGTTCACTTGGAGGGACATCGGGATTAATATCTGAGTGTTCAATGGTTCATTGGAGGGGACATCGGGATTAATATATGAGTGTTAAAATGGTTCACTTGGAGGGACATCGGGATTAATCTTTTGAGTGTTTAACATGTTTTCACTTGAGGGACATCGGGATAATACTGAGTGTTAAAATGGTTCACTTGGAGGGACATCGGGAGTAATATCTGAGTGTTAAAATGGTTCACATGGAGGACACATCAGGATTAATATCTGAGTGTTAAAATGGTTCACTTGGAGGGACATCGGGATTAATATCTGAGTGTTAAAATGGTTCACCTTGGGGGACAAAAATCGGGATTAATACCGAGTGTTACAATGGTTCTTGGAGTGACATCGGGAATAATAACTAACCGACGTGTTAAAATGGTTCACTTGGAGGGGAACCTCGGGATTACTATCTGAGGCTTAAAATTGTTCACTATGTCGATCGACCCCTCAAAAAAAAAGGATTAAGATCTGAGTGTTAAAATGGTTCCTTGGAGGGACATCGGGATTAATATCTGATGTTAAATGGTTCACTGGAGGGACATCGGATTAATACTGGGTGTTAAAATGGTCACTTGGGATGACTCGGGATTATCTGAGTGTTACAAAAATGGTTCACTGTGGGTACATCGGATTATATCTGATGTAAATGGTTCACCTTGGGGGGAGGGACATCGGGATTAATAACTGATTGTTTAAAATGGTTCCCTTGAGGGACTCGGGATTAATATCAGAGTGTTAAAATGGTTCACTTGGAGGGACATCGGGATTATCTCTGATGGTTTTAAAATGGTTCACTTGGAGGGACAATCGGGATTAATATCTTGAGTGTTTAATGGTTCACTTGGAGGGACACATCGGGATTAATACTGAGTGTTAAAAGGTTTCCCGTTGGAGGGACCGGGTCGGGATTTATACTGAAGTGTAAAATTGTTCACTTGATAAAACATCGGGATTAATATCTGGTGTTAAAATGGTTTCCTTGAGTGACTGTGATTACTATCTGAGTGTATAATGGTTTCACTTGGAGGGACTCGGATTAATATCTGAGTGGTACAAGGGTTCACTTGGAGACAGCAGGATTAATATATGAGTGTTAAAATGTTGTTCCTTGGGAAGGGACTCGGGATTATATCTGAGTGTTATAATGGTTTCACTTGGAGGGAATCGGGATTAATATCCTGAGTGTTAAAATTGTTCACATTGGAGGGGACATCGGGATTATTAATATCTGAGTGTTAACAATTTTCACTTGGAAGGACATCGGGATTAGATCTGAGTTTTAAAATGGTTCACTGGAGGGACATCGGGATTAATATCTGAGTGTTAAAATGTTCACTTGGAGGGACATCGGATTAAATCTGAGTGTAAAATGGTTAATCATGGATAGACGGGATTCAAACTCCGAGTTACAAAAATGGTCAGATTGGACGAATGTGTTAAACTCTGAGGGTTAAATGGCCCCTTGGACCGACTCATTATTAACACCCGAGTGATAAATGGTCCACTTGGATATATCAGTATTAATCTACGTGTTAAAATGGTCCCTCGATAGACATCGGGATTAATTCTTAGTTTAAAAATGTCCACTTGGATAGCCATCGGGATTAATAATGGTGTTTACATAGTCCAATGGTAGCTTACGGGATTTTTGCAAATTGAACCAAAACAATATGCCCATTGGTTTACACGTTTTATTCCATCATGCATGAATAATATGCAAAACAGAATAAAGCGTGTACTCCAATGGGTGTTTCGTTTTGCAAAATACGGTAAGACCTTGGATAGACATCAGGATTAATATCTGAGCGTTAAAAATTGTTCACTTGGATAGACATCACAGGTGTTAAAATGGTCCACTTGGAGGGACACCAGGTGACAAAAAGGGTCCACACGGATAGACATCACTATTTTTAAACTCAATGTGTTAAAATAGTCCACTTGGAGGGACCCCGGGTGTCAAAATGGTCCACACGGATAGACATCACTATTTTTAAACTCAATGTGTTAAAAATGGTCCACTTAGAGGGACATTGGTGTCAAAATGGTCCACACGGATAGACATCACTATTTTTAAACTCAATGTGTTAAAAATGGTCCACTTGGAGGGACACCGGGTGTCAAAATGGTCCACACGGATAGACATCACTATTTTTAAACTCAATGTGTTAAAATGGTTCACTTGAATAGACATCAGGATTAATATCGGAGTGTTAAAATGGTCCACATGGATAGACATCACTATTAAACTTAATGTGTTAAAAATGGTCCACTTGGAGGGACATTGGGATTAATATGGGAGTCTTAAAATGGTTCACTTGGATAGCCATCGGGATTAATATCAGAGTGTTAAAATGGTTCTCTTGGATAGACTTAGGATAGAACCCTGAGTGTTAATATGGTCCACTTGGATAGATAATGGGATTAATATCAGAGTGTTAAAATGGTTCACATGGATAAGCATCACTATTAAACTCCAAGTGTTAAAATGGTCTAGTTGGATAGTTATAGGTATTAAATTCTGAGTGTTAAAATGGCTCACTTAGCTTTTTTCAATGCCACCATAATTAAAAATGTTGCAAATTCAAACTTGTAGAGAAGGTTAAGCGATACTTTACACAGTATTCCTGGTAGATATCAAGGTCCTGTGGTGGAAGTGTCGTCTAGATTGGGTTTACCCTTTCCCTGGACCCGGGTTAGGCAAAGTCTTGGGCTTCACACACCAGGGACTTTAGGGATAAAGATTGGCAATTACTGACCTCCCGTCGCGTCGGCAAACAGGTGTGCAGACGAGCTGATATCAGGTTGCAGTTTCATTGAAAAACGGCCTTGAGGCGAGACACTCTGGCTGGAAATCTAGAGCAGGCTCCAGTCAGAATTGCTATGTCTTGTTAGCTTTGAGTAATGGTTCAACTTCACTGCACTAAAACAATGGAACCACTGAAGTGAATCTACAATCATGGAAAAAATGTTGCCACACTTTGTCCGACTTGCCTGTAAAGCGCCCCACCCCCTCCCCCTAGGCAATGTTGATCCAAGTCATGTTGTTAGCAGCCTCGTCAGGTCCCCCACCATTGATTGATGGGGTAGGGGAAGGATATGGATAAGAGCAAGACATCTGCTTTCCAATGAACAAGGAATTACCCAATTCGGATCATAGCTGTGAGCATGGGAACTGTTTGATTATATTGTATCAAGTGTGGCAACTATTTTTTTCCATGATTGTAGACTAGAAGTAGCCCAAAGTCCGGGGAACATGTTAAGGGTCTGACGGGTACATGCGGAGACAGACAGACAGACGCCGAATAGATTTTGCTATGACAAAAAGCTACAAAATGCACCCTCTGCCAAAGCGCCGGGGGATAAAAATGCCAACACAGGGTGTGTTAAAATCCCCCCACAAGGTATATGGTCTCTGCATGCACACTCTCACACATATGCTCACACACACACACACTTTAATTTTTAATGCAATGAGTAATTTCATGGAAATTTGTATACACTACCCCTGTCTTCTTAGCCTGTCCACAAGTCATTGGTAATGGCTTATGGTGGTGTCAGGACTTATTCAACTTAGTAAGCTGATCCAGGGCCGCATGTATCCATGATACGGATGCTCCTAAGTTGGCCCGCTTTTGAGACTGGGGCGGATTTGTGAACAGTCAGGGGTTTACACCCTACTCTTATTCGACACTGACTGCGATGTACAGTTGTGACTCTCTGTACATGGGGCCAACGACTTAACATCCCCTCCGAAGGACGGTATGCTTTCATGATTCATTTGCCCAATTCCAAGTGAACCATGGAGGAGAGCGGTATTCTGTATTTAATCAATAACCCTAACTGCAAGGCCACACTCTCCTGCTACTACCCCTATGCAAAGATATGAAATTGCTCTTCCAATGCCCCTCCATTTCTAATTATCCCTCCCTCTTTTTTATCTTACCTGCATGTGTTTGGTAATTGTAAATCTTGTTTTGTCCACTGACACGTAAGGACTTGGGCTTATTCAGGTTACGACCATACTCTCCAGAGATCAAGAAGCTGAACTGTTGTGATTCTTTACCAAGTAAATAGAAGAAATGAACAAAGTTAGAAACATTAACTGAGTCACTTCAAAAAAGCACACACCTCAACAACATTCCACTGCAAAAAACATATATTCTAATATCATAGAAAGATGAGATAATATAAACCATATATTATACAAATAAATACTGATGTGAGAGGCTCTGGTTAAAACTATGATCCCGAGGTGACTACATTAGTGCTATTTTGCTGAGGGGCGCAGCCCCAAAGCAAAATAGCACTAATGTAGTCACCGAGGGATCATAGTTTTAAGCCAGAGACTCGAATAGAGTCAGTATATATTGTTTTATATACTTCATTTTATTCAATCATCTTTATTAAAAACATCAAACATCATAAAGAATGCACATAAACCCCAAGACAACCATGGCCTTTACTGACCAATGGGCAAGGGTGGGGACGCCAGACGATACAACAACAAGCAAAATCATTATTAATTACAATACAATGCGAAAATATAAACTGTAAAAAATTGGATCAATACACCTAAGTGCACGGAAACAGTGGCCAGCACTTGAAGAATTTTCTTAATCTAAAAGAATATTTTTTTTGAAATCAATTAAATCACTCCACTATCTTCAAGTTCCTTGAGTTTCTTTCAGTGCACAAATATTTGAAATTGCAAGAGGCAAGAACAGACTTAGTAAGATCATCCTGAGTTAATAAACATATTTGTGGCCGCATTTCAGTTTTTTAATAGTGCCTGCGAGCTGATTTTGTTAGCCTGTAACGCAGCCCTCTCGAACCAATTTCAATCATAATGAACATTGGTACCCCCACCCGGCGTCCCTAATGTTGTTAATAAGAGGGCTATTTGTCTACCTTTCTAGTATGGCCGGCTCAATATTTCTCAAAGGGATGGTCCAACTCATTATGGTAATGCGTTTTGGATGATGGCTCAAGATAACAATATTCAGCCTGTTGTGAGGTTGAAATAATTGACGGTGGAATAGTTCCGCCACATACAAGTAGACCCTTGATATCGGAAAATATTTGGAATTCTCTTGTCGCGATACAAAACGCTGTCTGAAAAAAAATCAAGGATAACCTCAGGACATTGTTTGTGCCGCCAGAGGTCACCGATTCAACATCAGTTGCAGTTGTGTTAAGATATGATGGCAAAGTACCCTCTGTTATTACACGAGAACATCGTGTCACTGAGCCGCTTCCTCCTCCCCCATAGTTTCAAATGTGTAAAAGATGTAAACTATCAAATAGCCGCGTTTAATAGCAATTTAAGGACACCTGTTGGGAAGATTATAAATTATAGATTTTCCATGGAGATCCTTTTCCTTCTCCTTTTCCAGGATTTTTGCAGTCTCCCCTTGTATAAGAAGCGGCTCAACGACAGATTTCCAAATCATTATTTTCCCGTCTGAGAGACTTATTTATGTTCGATTTAAAAAGCGTTCCATTGAATATTAGTTTTCCAAGGTAGCAGTCAAAGAGGAAGTGACTCGCTCACATTCATAATGGTGGACGATTTACGAGACCAACCTGATTCACGTGTTAGCTTAGTATGAAGAGCATGATTTTCGTGATAGCATCTGCTTTGCAACGTGAACGACTGTATGAAGCACAATGACCGCGAAAATAAAACATCGGAAATACGGGGGATTTAGCCAGAGAGACTTGTGAACTAGTGCAATATGCGGCCCCACCACGACGCGTAATGCCGAGCCATTTTGACATACCTGTCGGCTTTCCTTGTCAATAGTGCGTAAATTGCGTTTTAACAGAGATCTGAATGGAGAGACAGAATTGAAGCGATGGATACAATATCGTGTATATATATCCAGTTTAAATTCAGCCCGAACTGGACAGCTTTCAATTATTGTCTCAACCCATCCTGTAAATTGTTTCCAATCATGTCAGCAATTTCAGCCTGTTTTCCACTAAATTTGATCAGAGAACCGAGAGTGCGCTGGGGATCGTTTTCTAACTGAGATCACTTTGGGTCCCACCAATTTTAAAATCTACTAATGTAGGTTTACCTGCACAAATAAAGAGTGAGCGACACTTTCAATGGTTTCAACTTAAGTCCCATAGACATTGTCTTTTTGGTGGAGCTCGTTACTGATTTCTGTGGTGGCCTTATTATTATCATCAAATTGAAGTGCATTCGGCATATGGTGTTGTTAATAATAATTAGTCCCCGTCATATTGAACCATGTTGTTGCGATATTTTCAAGATATCTAGAATTGGTTAAAACACATAAGCAAAATAACAGGTAGACAAAGGATCCCCCTGGAATGTACCACGTTTAAAGTCGAACGTTTGGGAGTCCAATCTTTGGTATTAACATTCCGCTGAGGCGCGAGTAGCTTCAAAATTAATTTCCCCAGTTAACAATGAAAAAAATTATAATTTTTGCATTTTTATTCATAATTTCACGTCAAACATGCTCTCTGTGAATGAATGTGTAAGTAGCAGCAATCCACTACGCGCAAATGCAGACGCGCTACGCGATCGCAGGAAGTTTTACGCGAATTAAGCGCGTAATAGTACCTCTGCGCCGGAAATAGTACTTCTTAAAATTACTATTTACGGTGGGCGTGGCTTAGGGTACGATTGAACGGATAATACTGCCTATACCATTTTCAGAAGTGCTGATTGGCTGCAAAACTTATACACACTATTTTATTCATTGACAAGTTTACACTGTGTGAGAAACTAAAATATGGCAAACCTTAACCTAATTGCAAAGCTATTACAGCACAAATCTTCAGCAAAATTTGAATATGTCATGAATCCACTGCAGTATTTAAAGACAAAAATGCACAAAATGCTCATAAAAAGAATTCCATTCATTCGCCATAACCTTCTAGCACACACTATAATAGTATAGTGCAATAGTAGAAGTGCAATAGTAGAGTTTCATATAGAGTGTAAATAGTAAGAGTGCAATAGTAAGACATGGTATACTGCAATAGTAGAGTGGCAATAGTAAGTTGGGCCAAATAGTCCATGATAGTAAGATGCAATAGTAAGTGTCAAAGAGTAGAGTGCAAAATAGAGTGCACTTAAAAGTTGCACCATAGAGTGCAATATAAAAGAACTATTGCCCAGCTCAAGCACAAGTATAATAAAAACTTCATTTCCATATCAATATCCTTGTGTCTCCCTGTACTGTGCGGCGTGTGTAGTATCAAAGAATTGGAATGTCTTCAGTCGATTCTTTTCCAGAGGGTGTTTTGAATCACTCCCATGATGCATAGCATGGGCCTATACCGCACTGTACTTAACACATGTCAGTACTTGGGATCAAAAGTGTTCCAAAGTTTAAGAACCCTAGGAAAAATGTCAACTCAATGAAAAATTCCTAAGTACTAACACTTAAGGGAATAACCATGAGCGTTAAAGTCAGGGTTTTTTATGTTTAATAATAGGATTTTTATGTGTTCACATACCTTATTTATTGAGGTGAAATTCCCAAACTGGTGCACTGTGTGTGGATTGACTCAAAACACCTCTGATTCTTTTCCCAGTGTACAGGTAGTGTCATAGTGTACAGCACTTGACCTCCATATTTGGAAATTTGTTTGACTGACTGTTTCTGTTCTTAACCAATAAAAGTCCCCTTGGGTACGCAGCATCATGTTACCCCAGTTAGAACTTCCATCATTGTCCAATGTGATTCCATACCTTCAAAAGAAATCATACAAAGAAATGATTAGTGAGCAAATCTCAAAACCTCTTACTTGGGCATATCTACTTCTTCTTGTGGTCAAAATTGTGGTATCGAAGAAAACTTCTATTTTTCTCACTTACTTTGCGAATCTTAGGGCTAAAAGAACGTTTTGTTTTGAAGTTTTATGAGCGAAAATGTGCCCCCGTTTGGTCGACCAATGAACTTTACACGGTACTCTATGGGGCTTACAAATCACGTTTTAAGCCCTCACATCAAAACGTATTGAATAATTGGGCGCGAAACTTTGGAGTGAAGGCCAATCTATCAGATGAAACTTCATATACGGTACTTAAATCACCATCCTCTTTAATGTATTCCAATATCATGTCTAATTCAGCGATATAATAACAGATCTCATATCATCATTTACCATGTAGGTAATAAATGCACAACTCATGTCATTAAAAGTCATGGGGAAACGAATACAAGCAATGTTAAAGACACTGAAAAGTGTAAGTCAGATGCATTATCTTGCATGACAAATCATGCTAGCCTAAGGCTAGGCAGAGTCGTATCCTTACCAAAGTGGATGGCCTGCACTAAGCCTTCCACAGGCCTGCATTTTCTAGATCTAGGCAGGCCATCCATTGCACAATTGGCAGACCTGCACTAAGCCTTCCACAGGCCTGTCCACAGGCCGAAATATTTAAATTAGGGCATGCCTATGGCAGGCCTGTGGCAGGCCATCCATTTGGCAGGCCATCCATTTGGCAGGCCATCCGCTTTGCACCAGGGCTTGGCAGGCCATCCATTTGGCAGGCCTGCCACAGGCCATTTATTTGGCATGCCTGCACTAAGCCTTCCACAGGCCTGTCCACAGGCCGAAATATTTAAATTAGGGCAGGCCTGCCAAATGGATGGCTGGCCTGCCACATGGATGGCCTGCCAAATGGATGGCCTGCCAAATGGATGACCTGCCATATGATGTTCTGCCAAATGGATGGCCTGCCAAATGGATGGCCTGCCAAATGGATGGCCTGCCACAGGCATGCCACTTGAATTACCTTATGTAACCACACAAGTCTTGAAGCGATGTTATTGAATTTCTATCCCTTTTCACATCTGTTCATTCGTATAATGCATAATTTTACCTTAAATTACCTTAATTGCAAGCCAGTGATGCATATCATTAAATTAAAAGAATGCGGCTATCAAGTTATTTTTCCTGGATATACAGTAGCCCAAGTTTTTGTTTTTTCCCTTAAAATCCACATATCGTCGGGTGTATTACATATGACGAATGTTGAATTTTATCATTTTTTTATGAAATTAAGGGAAATGGTACTAAATATCAAAGTCTTCAAATATGCCAAGTGTCAAAGTTTGCAAGTACTTTTAAAGGCTATGTTTTCAAATTAAAAAATTTGAAGATCGGGATGGCCCGATTTAAGTCTATAAATTGTTCATCTTGATAGAATGGCCTTCACCCCAAAACCCCATCTGTAAAGTTTCGCTCTGATATTTCAAACCCGTTTTCATGTTAGAGCTAAAATTATTATTGGTCGACCAAATTGGGGCATATTTTAGCTCATATAACATCCAAACCAAACATCCTTTAGCCCTAAGATTTCACAGGGTAAATGAGGAAAATAGTAGCTTTCTTCTGATACCAAATTTTGATCACTTCTGGTAAAATCTGGGGTCCTGGGGACAAGGCTATTTGCGATCGGGCCATGGACCTTTGAGATTAAATCATGATAGGAAAGTGTAAACTTTCAGCTTTCGTCTGCTTTTTGTTTGAGGTAAATAGGACATTCCGTTCAAATGTTATGCTTGATTTAAGCAAGCAAGTCTCGCATGTTGATGCACTTTTGTATACATTTGTGTGTAAAAAGTACTCACCCTGTGATTTTTAAACTTGCTTTATAATTTTTTTAATTATTCTGATCACATATTACAAGGTTTTTCAAAATTTATTAAAACATTAAATTCATTATGCATCAATCCAACTAAAAATTTTCAGCTCGACAGTATTTCTGATGTATTTCTTTATTATCACTCACCCAGTGATATTTGAGACGATTATTTTAAATAAATAATCTAACCCATGCATTAGATCATCCCCTATTTGCACCAAAATGCACTAAAAATGTAATAATTTATATTTTAAAATAAATTAACATTTCCAGGATTTGGGCGAAATTAATATTTTTTTTGCCAATTTTATTATTTTCGATTACGTTTTGCTCAATATCTCAAATGGTCAAAATTGTGATTTTATGATCAAGCATCCAAAGGGCTATGAAATCATAGAGCTGGATTTTTGAATTTGGGCTTCAATTTTGAATTATGGCATAAAGTTTCCTAATTGCATGCATGGTCAGCTCCCGGTTGCCCTATACCCTTGCACCTTTTCCCCCATTATGGTGTAAATGCAAGTTACCGGTAAGCAGTTACGTTTGTTCCCGTGTTTAGCCAATCAGAGGCCCTGTTCAGTTACCATGGCAACAAGATAAAAATAATTCCCATTTTTCAAAACTTTTCAACATGGGCTACAATATGATTTTATAACAGGCATAAGTAATATATTGGTTAAGTCAAGAAAGTTGCAGTCGATGGTCGTGGTAAAAAAACGTAGACCCACCTTAACCCTAATTGCCGTAAAGGCTGCTATATTTTCATGTCACCAGTGATCCTATAGGATTATAAAATGGCTTGACCCATCCTTTGTTTAGCCCTAGACATTACTGGCACTGACACTACATGGCGGTAGGCCTATAGGCAGTAGCCTTAGGCCTATCTATCGTGCCTAGGCCAAGCTAAAAGTCTTAGACTGGTCTTATCCATTCTAAACTAGCTGGAATACTTATAATATCTGCATTGATAAGTTGATTTTTTTTCACTGGAAAAGATAACAATTTCCAAATTGTTATTCAAGTTGTCTCGATCTTCAGTAGGTTTAATTTCATGTACTTCATTGGCAGTCATGGTTGCCGAATTTGGAACCACAAGGCACAAGCAACCAAAGTAAGCAATACACAAGTATAAATACTCACTATGCTGCACTAATATTTCATGTCTACTTCTATAGGTGATGCTGGATGCAGTACAAAAAAAGTTAATCCACTTGGTCTTATAATGGTACAATGCAGATGCAAACTCTATTGATCATGCATACACATGTTACAACTGCTGCAAAGCTTGCCGCCAAAATGATCACATGACGGGCACTGAGCCAAGAAGTTTGGATGGCCTGCCACTTGCTTGGATGGCCTGCCACTTGTTTGGATGGCCTAGTCAGGTGGTACTCATTGGATGGCCTGCCATATTGATTGGAAGGCATGCCTGCCAATGATAATGACAGGCATGCCAAAGTATGGCAGACCTGCATAATAGGGCCGACCCGACCGATTCAGAGATTTCCCGAGAGGGCGCCCTCAATTTCCAAAAACCATTGTGTTTTTGGGCATAGTACATAATACATAATGCTTGTCAATACAATAAATTACTGTGTGAAATAACTAAGCTCAAATCGACAGTCATTCATATCGAAAATCACAATTTGTTTAAAAATTTCAGATCCGGAAATTTGGTTTACAGGTATCTATGGCCACGGTTGTTACTGTACATAAATGTGTACTGCATGAAAACGAAAAATCCCGATTCATCTCTAACTTTGGAATTAAGCATTTAGGTGAGTATCTTTAGTTATAGTTGTCTGTTTGGATTACTACAGAGATTCGAAATCTCTGAGCAGCCTTTAACCCTCCAAACTCATGTGGAATGCCTTGTGACACCTATCAGTTTCATTATGGCAGGTCTGCCAATAATATGGCAGGCCTGTGGATGGCTTAGTGCAGGCTAATTAGGCCATCCACTTTGGTAAGGGCGTACTAGTATTTATAGCATAAATAAATACTGGGGTTTTCTTTTGACCATCCGATGGCTCTATTTGGATCGGGCCATTTGTCCACTTAAAGGCTGACTCAGGAGATTTTGAAATATAATTATTTTGAGTAGAAATTAAAAATAGTCATCTAGAACTAAAGATAGTCACCTAAAATGTTAAATTCAAAGTTAGAGATGAATCGGATTTTCCGTTATCATGCAGTAAACATTTATGCACAGTATAACAGTGCCATAGGATATCGTGTATAACAAAAATTCCGGATCCAGAATTTTATAACAAAGTTGTGATTTTCTACATGAAGGACTTTGATCTGAGTTATTTTACACATTGGTTAGTATATGGACAAGCATTATGTACATGCAAAAAACACAATTTGTTTGAAAATTGAGTGCGCCCTCATCGGGAAATCTCTAAGTCAGCCTTTAATTGTAAAAACATTATATTGCCATTGATTCCCTTTAAAGGTGCAACAAGAGATTTTTGAGGCACCCAATATTGTGTCATAATAGTAATTTCATACAGACTAGACACTCAATAGATTTCTTACCTTGTATTTGGCTACTGAAATGTCTTAAAAGAAAGAAAAAAGGTGATTCTGATTTGCTTATATTTCAATATAAAACATAGGCTGAATTTCATATTTGCTCCTATACGAAATTAGTAATTTCACAATTTTTGTACCAAAGAAACACTTCTCAGCTTAATTCTTTCAGATGGGGTTATTTTGATGGAAATTAAGCTTTACATCAGGGTAAAAATCAGTACTTTTTTAGGGACACCTGTGTGATGTGATCTGGGAAAACCTGCCACATGTCACACAGGACAGTTTTGAAAAAATAAAGAAAATAGCTTAAAATTTGTTATATTGTACTTTATTTTTTGTCAGATTGTATAAGGCGTAACTTTTGATGTGTGTATCAAGAAGAAAGAAGTAAACAGTTATGGAAACTTAGTATTTCAAACACTGCAGTGATAGTAAAAACTCAAAATATAAATTTCCCACCATGTGGCGGGTTTTCCCAGATCGCTTCACATATGTGAAATCTCTCGTTGCACCTTTAAAACAGTTTATTTGATGATGAACAGCTGAAAGCGGTCAATATTTTAGATAGCTTTGAAAGCAATCCGAACGTTCAACACTCTCAAAATGGCCACGGAAGATGTGAGAACAGACCATACTGACCATCAGATGAGTTGAATGGGCTAGAATAGCTGTGGCAAAGGTTTGTACCGACCAGAGAAGATGAGAAAGAAGGAGATGGCTCGATTTTGAAATCCGATTACCAAGGATTACTCTCATTCACTAGTCCCAATAATTGGGACTTCACATGATGTTTCTTTAACAGTATGCCTTTAACAGTCTATATGTGAAGTCCCAAAACATTATGTGTATCAGCTTGTATCAGCTATGCATTTTCGTGACCTTCAAAATTTCGAACCCACTGACCAACATGTAACCCCTCCAATTGTCATATAAAACCGGTGGTGCGTCGCTAAACACTTTCTACCCTTAGCACCAGTAATATCCAATTTTAAATACAAGCTAAAGCTTTCATTAAGCACCTGGCAAT
Organism: Ophioderma brevispina; assembly: GCA_023653785.1. Classification (NCBI taxonomy): domain Eukaryota; kingdom Metazoa; phylum Echinodermata; class Ophiuroidea; order Amphilepidida; family Ophiodermatidae; genus Ophioderma; species Ophioderma brevispina. The sequence continues at coordinate 2,200 of JAMKCH010031259.1, read as the reverse complement.
ACAAATCAGGACTTAGTCACCGGTCAGAATCTTAAGTACAAGTCTTGAAATTTCATTAAATTTCACTTCATAAAAAGTTGATGAAGATATTTACGACTATCCTGTTGTTGATAACACTCTAAGGAATACTTTCAAGGTGTTATCAGGTAATATTTATTCGCATGAAGCGTGAAAATTACTGAAGAATGTGAGACAAAAATTTTGTCATATATCAGTTACACACTATTTTGGCATGACTCCTCCATTGATTAAGTTAATGGCATTATGATAATTGTACATATGGAGGAGTCATGCTCAGCAGGACTATCTCATTCACCAGCTCATTGTTTGGGTAACTTCAAGGGCCGCTCAATTGCACCTTTGAATTAATCTGTTCATCCGACTCAACTTGGCCAGTCAGGAAAGTTTCAGAACAGGAAGTAATTGACACACTGCTATACTAAAACAGTGTATTAATATTCCAGCTAAAATTTCTCTGCTGGTAATGAACTCCATGTTTGTTCTGACCGATAAGTATTTATTTTATTCATTGGCGAAATAATAGAGGAAAACAGTGACTTTTTAAGGAAAGAAAACAGCAAAATCAGCCATATTGATTTAATGTTTTGAGGTCAATAAAGGATGTTGTTATTTTAGCCTAATTTAAACATATCCCGTAAGTTCCAGTGAAATACGATATGATGAATGATTAGATAAATGCATTTTGAATACAACCCAACCATATCTGTTTGTGTCCGAAAGTGTCCAAAGAGCCAAAATGCTTTGAAAATTTGGGGTCAAAGTGTCTTTAAGTGATGAATTAAGAGTACGTTTCGCTTGTTGGTCACGACCAAGTGTATAAACTTTGTTGTAAAATGCCAGTGACAAACGGGTATGGAAGTAGTTATGGGGATTAATGCAGCTGGGTATGTAATGTTCTATAGCAAGAAGCCCAAGTCTTGAATCGAATCAATCGGATTTAAGGCAATTAAGATGAATAGGCGGATAAACAGTTTTATCTTTTGAAGTAACAGATGAACCATCTCCTTCTTTCTCATCTTCTCTGGTACCGACTATACTTTGGATATGCATTGAATGTGCAAGTGGAGCCAAAATGCTATTAAAATGATGTTGCACAGAGTTTGCTTGAGTGGTTTGAATCAGTGGTCATTGAAACTAAGGTACCACTGTATTGTGTCACTCTAAGTGGCCAAGTGTGAGACCAGACTGTAGCGAGCGGGCAACTTCCACTGGCACTGGTCCTACGGCACTTAGCACTGGGTACAGACTGGGCAATTATTATTGCCCAAACACTTTCCCTGGACCCGTGCTAGGCACATTCATGGGCCTCACACACCAGGGACTTTGGGGATAAAGATTGGCAATTACTGACCTCCCGTCGGCAAACATGGAGTGTGTGGGCACATGAGCTGATATCGGGTTGCAGTTTCATTGAAAAACGGCCTCGAGGCGAGACACTCTGGCTAAAAAACTAGGGCAGTCTGTGGTCAGAATTGCTGTCTCGCTAGTTTTGAGTAATGGTTCAACTTGACTGCCCTAAAACAATGGAACCACTGAAGCGAATCTGGGCTAGAAGTAGCCCAAAGTCCGGAGAAAGGGTTTTAAGTATGACATACTTACAGAACCAATAAAAGGTGGTGGTGGCACCCAATACAAAATTATTTCCAATAACAACTAAAGAGACGGAGTTAAAAAACCATTGTTTTGTATAGATTTATACCAATACATCCCTTTAAAATTGACTTTAACAGTACTTATAGTACATTAGAAAAACAATTTTTGGACCCTAAGCCCAATTTATTCGAACAGGGTGGCATATGATGTGTGGTACAAAACATCGAACACTAATCAGAAACACACATTGATCAAATGTGAAACAATCGGATATAACAAGACAAAAATTGTTCGCAGCATTTTGAAGCAAGAATCGTGATAGGCCTAGTCACTGCAATTGCAAGTAGTCTAGGACCTATACTCAGGCCCGTAGCCAGGAATTTATGCGGGGGGGGTGCGGATTTGCCAGAAGCGGACCTTTTGCGTACCAAAAAATTTTTTTTCGGCTCGCTGCGCTCGCCGGTTTTTTTTTTTTTTTTTTTTGGGGGGGGGGGGGGGGGGGGGGGGGGGGGGGGGGGGGGGGGGGGGGGTTGAGAGAAGAAAAAAATTTCGTCGCAGCGCTGAGAAAACAACAGTATAGTAACAA
>JAMKCH010031258.1:0-41388 GCA_023653785.1 Ophioderma brevispina | reverse complement strand
TATAGGTAATAAAGCGTGAAGATTATTGAATAATTGGGGTTCACCGTAATTTAAAAACGTAAAGTCTGGTAAAATTAGGAAGATTTTTAACAGTGTGGGTGTGAGGACAAATTCCTTGAACCATGGTTAATTTCCTCCATACACCCATCCCACTACATCTCAAAATTATTACGAATCATTGCAATCTGAAGTAATCCGGCATAGACAAAACGTTTGTATCACAACCTTTTGTTACAGCAAGTAAAAGGAAACAATATGAAAATCTTAAATGCGTTATAATTATTAATTAGTATTTCAATTAGACCTCCCTCCCACCGTGTGTAACATGTAAAATAGTCTATTAAAACGTATATTGCTTATGGATAAATAAACAACACACTACAAGACACAATATTAAAAGAAAAATCCATTCGCCAGACGTAAAGCAGATAAATCTCGAATAATTCAAAATTTTGTGAAGAATAAGCACCCTATTTTGTAGAGATCATTTCGATATTTGTCCTAATTTCTTCCGCCTATTTTTTTTTTAAAATTTGCATTTTGCATTTTTTCGCCAAGACAGACTGTAATTATCATTATTCTTATATAGCAAACGTCTTAATCGCTTATGATATACATTTAACTCCGAGTATCTGTTATGTGATACTCCTACCCCTAATACCGTTTTCATAGCTACTTTTTCATTTAGCATTTTTATACCCTTCATGTTATAGCACCACCACATCACCGGACAAGAAAAGATAATTTTACAACAGCACTTTTGGGGTATCCAAAGATATATATTAACCGTATCTGAGGTCAAAATTCGTATATCTTTCTGAGCCAGGTCCAACCTTTTCTAAGCGACTTTTTGACCAGTGGGTCCCAGCCTATGTGCGGCAGCCATGAAAGGCGCTCGAGAGAAACCATAATACCAGAACAGATTTGCCAAGAAGCTCGATTTTGGAAGCAAGAGGAAACCGTAGTACCCGGCGAAAACCTGCGGGAACGAGTCGTATGGTTCGAGAAACCAAATTCATATAATGCCGCTCGAGATCCCGGTACCTCATTGGTAAAGCGAGGGAAAGATACGCCTGCGCCAACCCTTTATTGAATTATTTTGACATGTTACTTACAATACAAAACCCGATATCTCACAGGGCTTACAGGGGCAACGAGAGATTTTGAGGCAGCCACATATTGTGTCATAATAGGTATTTCGTATGGATTAGAACACTCAATAATTTCGTACCTTGTATTTGGCTTACAAAAATGTCTTAAAAGCAGTGGCGTAAATTTCTTTCTTGACATGGGGGGGGGGTTAAGTTGATGAAACATTTATGAATGAAATGGGGTTTGCTGAAACGATACAAAAAGAGCACATGTGCGCGCGAAGCGTGCAAAAAATTGCCATTTAGAAGCTAAATTGTTAAATGTAATTGTAATTTGAACAATTTGCGGCGAAGACGCTCTAAAAATTTACCATTTTAAAACTTTTATGATAAAGATAGTTATTTTTTGGTCAAAACCACATGAACGGGCATCAATATTGGGGTGATGATCGTATTGAGACCACCCCCCCCCTCCCCTACCGCCTATGCTTAAAGAGAGAAAAGGGGTTGATTTGATTTGCTTATATTTCAATATAAACCATAGGCGAATTGCCGTATTTGCCTCCTATACCGAATTAGAAATTTCACAAATTTGTCCAAAGAAAATGTCTCAGCTTAATCTTTTCAGATGGGATTGATCGAACTTTACATTAGGCAAAAATCAGTACTTTCAATTTTTTTGGGCACCGGATATTTAATCCTCTCGTTACATACAAGTTTATACACTACAACGGCGCCAAACTTCTTTTTCTGGCGGGCCGGGGGGTGGTGGAGGGGCAAAAACGACTTGTCCATGGGTCATTTCACGATGGAATGATATTAACACTAAATGTTCATTTCAAATCTAAATCATAGCATTCAGCAGTTGATAAAGATGGTCTTACATTTCTGTCTTAGCCCGGGCAGGGGGTTAGACACGATCTGCTCGATCTGGTATTGGGGGATTCCATGCCTAAGAACAATGATGCTGCGCGGACAAGTCTGTTTTGCTGACTTATTGTTCAGTGGACCATATATCCTTGAAAACCCACTCACCAAAATGAACAAGTTTTTAGGGCAAGATGTCTCAATTACCCATTATTTCTAGATAAAAAGAAATCCACAGATATCAAATTTAAAAAGGGAAAAATATCACTTCATTTGGGTAAAGTTTTTATTGGGTCACCCTGTATGCTGTAAAAAAGGTTTAGAAATGGTTTTAACGACGGGGGGGGGGAGGGGGGGGGGGGGGGGGGCGGGGGAGGGTGCATATTTTTCAGTTTCTCTTGCATCAGCAGAAATCAATACATTTACGAACACTTGAACAGACTATGGCAAGAATCCCTGGTGAATTTGGTGCCAATATTCTTCTACAAACTGAGCGGCGTGCATTGATATTTTACAAAAACCCACACTTCAGAACTTTTCTCGAATATTATAAAATGCTGGATTAGATGTGTATTTATTTTGTCTAAATTTATTAATTTCATAATAAATTCGCAACCACCCCTTCACCTGTTCTAATTGTTTGTCGTGTCCAAAGATTACTGCAGGTGTAGTGTCCAACATCTACTGTTATGAAATTCCGGGTAGGTCCGTAACATTTTTTTGAAGACGCCATTATTTGTTCGATATAATTCCGTTACAAACCATATGTCTAAGCAATTTTTGTCACAATTTGATTGGTTGCATTTTTTTGCTACAGTCAGTAAATATTGATATTTGGCCCATTTTTTATGCGCCAGGGGGCCACAGCCATTTCAAAATGCCACCATTTTCCCCATATTTTTATTATCAGTAATTTTTAAGACTCTTAACATCACTTTGAAATGAAATCCACACATATCAACCCAATCCAATGACTTAAAAAGAACACAATGACTTACGCATGAAAAAAGATAAAATGGCCGCCATTTCCAATGGATTTTGATGACATCTCTTGGACTTTTAGATCTTTAAGCATCACTTGAAAGTGCTAATGTACTTCAACATCAACAAAATATGAATTGCTAAAATATAACACAATATGATTTTCTACTACATTTTACACAAATAATGAAAATACAATTGACCCTTACAAAACTGTGTGGGAAATTTCGCCGAAAATAGATTATGATAATTAGCCCGTATCGGTAGATGGCTGGTCATTAAATGACGTTACGTGGTTACGTGACGTCAGAAATATTTGAGAAACGGCCATGTTGTTTGATCCATTGGAAACTTGTTTTTACATGGATGCTGCAAGAATTGATGGCTACTTTCCCCGTCGGAATTTTGAGTGAAGCTTCTTAGGATTTACTGCATCGCTCCGTATCCAAATTTTCTTTCTTGGCCTTCGATCGCTACAGTTTGGCGAGTAATATTTCGAACTCTCTTCCTTCTTATCATCTCTTAAACATTTTGTCATACGTGGACATATTTTATGGCAAATCCTGAAGGATGTATTGATATTATATTTGACGCGCATCGGTGTGTAATAACGTGTGGCGTTTTCATTATGCATAGATTGAACCCTTTCAAAATTTGTACTGTTTCTGCATGTCGCCCTTGTTGATGCAGCCCGATCAGGGGATGTCTTGCACACGCGACGCTGTATAATGCTCCTTAATTATGCCCGATATTTGTCCGAGCTGTGATCTTCGAACTGCGCATGCTCGGATCAGTGAACGAACATTCCTATGGCTTCCTATGGCTTCGTGATATGACCACCAGATTAAATATGGCTCCCAATTTACCTATAGCCCTTGTTACCGGCCGACGGCGGTCCGGTAAGTACGTATATCCTGTTTCTAAAATTGAAAAAAAAAAGTTGGCGCAGCGTTTGAAAATTCTCAAGACTGGAATAATACCGAAAGGCATTGTGGGAAAAAGGGATGCGGCCCGTAGCGATTGCGTGTTAAAGGAGATCACACGCTACGCTTTGCTTATTGTTCTCGCTGGGTTAATGGGAGCGGCCATGTTGCTAACAAATAAGGCAGGTGTGTGATGGAATGTTAGAATTTTAGCGGATTATAAAGTGTGTCTCACAAAATGTCACCGTATTCTTAGTTTTTAAAAAGCGGGACTAAATGTCAGCCAAAACGCTATAGACCGTATTCAATAGCCAGCCATGTTGGTGGACAAGATAGACGCATTCCAGTACTACAATACATTCACCTGTCAATGATCCCCGTGCAATCGCTATACATGGATCGATTGACAGCTTAACGTATTGTAGTCCTGGAATGTATGCATCTTGTCCACCAACATGTTTGGTGGCTGACGTCATATTGAATAGGTCTATTCAGCATGTAATGCTAGAGTAGAGCCATTCAAGAGTCCCACAATGTCACATGCTATACAATCACTTGAAATTCCCCGCGTAAAATCAATTGAGACCTTCAATACGTATCTTGAATGACACTATTTTACTATCTGACCAGCTGGATGGTCATGTGGGTCGACCGGTGTGACTTCAATTGGTTCTACTATTCATTGGGATACTGTGGTATAATCTTTACATGCGAAGCAAATAGACCTACACGTTATTTGTGTTGAGGTTTAATCAGTGAAGTAGTTATTTCTTTATTGGAATATAATCACTGCAGATATGCGTCGATTCAAAGGCATAGAAGTTGTGCCTGTTTTAATCGATTGGCTAGGAACAAAAGAATCGAACAGGTGTCCTATACCGTAATGCAGTCCATTCAATTCAATGTTGCGTGCAACCTTGGGAATAATCATGTTTTTTGTATACCAAAAACATGGTGCAATAACAGCGGTTTCTGATTTGATCCTGTTGAACAAAGTTCAGCATTACGGTTGATGACGACACAGGCACAACCTCTATACAAACCTATTAGACATGTTAGATACAATCATCATGGGACAAACTATAGACATGACGTAGCAATGGCCGCGAGATGGACAAAACGTCACTATGGCCGTGAGATTATTGGTAACATGGATGCGCCCACCAGTCCCCGATTTCATTTTTGTCCTCTAATTAGCTAATTAATTTATTGCAATATCATCAATGCTGAGAATCGTTTCAACATAATTTATCACATACGTAAACTAAAAATTAGCGTGTTATGTCCCTTTAACTTTTCCGTGTTTGCGAGCACCGAAGTACCGACAAAAACGTTCAATTTTTCTCGCTAGGTTCTATAGGTTCAGACCCAATTACGATACACATACGGACCCTCTGATGCAAAAATCTCCATAGAACCCCTTCGTTTTCCGGAGATATTTGAGATTTAGTTCCATTTGCATGCATTCGCGCAGTACTAATTTAGATAATATCTTTCGAAGTCTGTGACACAGACAACACACTTTCCGGACCGCCGTAAGCTTATGTCAAAGTAAAAGATACATGAGAATTTGTTGTTATTAAAAGAATTAAAAACAATCCTAAACATTTAGGTTGGCTCCTAAACTAATCCTCTCGCCGCCGCCCCCTCCCAGAACCTCAAGTTTCTAGAGACCCTCTCTAGACAGTGACTACAGTCATGATAATGTGCCCAGACAATTTTTGAGAACAGGTCAATCCTAGCCGGGCTGTGACTTTGGCTGCTGGGATTACTTGCCAGTTTCACTGGAATGATTCTCCACCGCAGACGACACGTGAGGGAATTCAGATCCACATAATCAGACACTTCCGCCCTGGTGCCATTCAATATCGCTGCCGGTTCCATTGCCGCCGGCGTTGGAACCGACCTCAATTGGTGAACGCGTCCACACAACTTGGGAGGTCGGGACCCCTTCAGGAGGTTAGTGTCCTCCCTGACATTGACGACAGATGCGTCGAAGTCGGGGTGGGAGCCAACCTAAGGTCCCACAAAGTGTCAGGCCGGTGGTCTTCCACACAAGCTCGCCACCATATCAATGTACTGGAGTTGTGGGCCATCTTTCTGGCGCTAAAGCACTGGGTCGCTTGACCAAGAGAAAAAATATATAATGATCCTGGCCCGATGCGACAACATGACGGTAGTGACATACCTTAACAAGAAGGAGGAACAAGAAGGAGCCCCAGTAAGAAGACAGTCAAACTGCTAGAGTGGTGTAGGCCTCGGGATATTACTCTGGTAGCGTCCCGTGGTTCGGGGTGGAGAACGAACGGACACACAATGTCAGGCAACGAAGGCAAGAGGGTTGTCAGTGGAATGGTACCTCCTTCCCGGTCGATTTTTAAGAGGATACACATATGGACCAATTTTCCTCCGCCGTGTAATCACTAGCTTCCGGCGTACTAATCATGGAGCAAATCGGAATGTAGTGGTGGCGGATTGGTTTGCGATGATATCGAGAGTCTTCGTCCTCGCTGGGTTACATCGACCATCAGCGCTGCGCACACCGAAAACATCAGGATCGGTTGAACAGATCACGGGTTAGGTCCCATGATGCGTGCGCTCATACCTCCTTCTGGGCATTTCACAAAGCCTCCTGGATATCCTAGACACTAAAGGGTGGAGTTCCGCATCCACTTTTCAGAGTGTGTCTCCGAGATGTTGTGTTGCGGAATGCGGAGAGAAGTTGTTACTGCAGCACTATGTGCCGTTAGAAATACTCGCTGTCAAATAAGTAAAAGTAAAGTATCGTGCCGAGCAAGCCTTTTTCCAACTGCCTGAGACGACCAGTGGGATACTGTGTAAAAGTAAGGTCTCTATCGAAATGGTAGCTATCGAGAGCGCAGTGAATTTCTCTCTCTCTGAAGTGAGAGGGGATACACTAGCGATGGACACCCACCCTCCATAGTCTGTGTTACAGACCTTGTAACTGTATTACTCTATGGAAACATAAACTACCGGGTACTATCAGCTAAAGGGACCAACCAACTTGGTAACCCCCCAATCCCACAAATTCTATAAAACCGAGTCTTTGACAAAGACTAACCCTCCACTACCTTACGACCCACCACCAATGTTTTTCCCCACCCGCCCGCTAGAAGGTCTCGGGAAGGTTGTGTGCTGCCGGCGGACTATTTTAATGTCGTATAAACGTTTCTGGTCGGGAAAAAAATCCACCTTGACACTTGACGACAATAGCACCTTGAAGTGAGAATATTTAATGTAAACCTCTACACAAAAACAGAACAGGTGATAGGCATGTATCACTCTCTTTCAGGCTTACTGTTTTGTAACTAGATGATTAATTCTGGCATGTTATCTACAGGTCAAAAGGGCCTAGACCAGGACCAGGGGGCAGGGTCCACCCCAAAAAAATCGACAAAAGAGCTTTACAAAATGAAGACGAAATAAATAAGCATAAAATACAACAAATAACTAACATGCAAATAAATGAATTTTAAGCATACGTTTGAAAACAGGCACAAATATGGCTTCTCTAACATTGATTGGGAACCGGTTCCATAGACGAGGAGCAGCCACCTGAAATGATGCATCTCCAGCCTTCTTATAATAAATCCTGCGTACGGCTCTGGCCCAGACAGCCCATCTAATTGTGTCTGGCGGTCAATTTGGATTTATTGTTTATCTGTTTCGTAAGAGGCATGAAATATTGGATTATAATTGCCGCAATCATGATTTGGTGATATCGAACTATCATTTTCTGTTTTAAGTAATTTAAAGGGGACTTCGTAAAAGATAAATCTAGTAGTCAAAAGCTTATAGGAAAATTGGGGTGGTGGGGGGGGGGGGGATTGGAGGGGGGGGGGTTTTTTGTTGTGGTGGGGGGGGGGGGAGCGGGGCATGCTTGGATCTGACGTGCATAGATATTAATGATTTTTTAAAACAGAAATATTCGTACAAAACCATTGTGATGTTAGTTTGGTATGTAAAAGAACTCGCAAAATAAATTGTTTCTGGTAAGAAAAACTAGGGGCAAGAACATATTACATTTTATTCAGCTAGGAGTGAAGGAAGGAGCCGATGGCATAGGCTCCAGAGAATCGTTACGGCGACCTCGTCTTGTTCAACCATATATACCAAACTACAAATGTGAAGAGAAGAGAAATTTCATGGATTTTTTTAAAGTGTGCGCTTTTTAGGTCATACCAAAAACTTGCTGCAAATGAATTTTTAGTCGAGGACCATTGGAGGAATAGAGATAGATACGACATAAAATACAGCAACCCAAAACCATATTTGGGACATTATAATAAGAGGCTAAAATACAGCCCAGGTGAATTAATATTTGTAGGCTAATCGTTTTAACGTGTTGGGCGTAACTGTAATCACAATGTGTCTATGTAATAGTGAGGGGATGGAGTGGAACAGATTTGGTAAGTGGTGCAAATCCGGATGAAAACTTGTGAAATTGGTACTAAAAGATCTGTTATTCAAGGTTACAAGCAGGTCGGTTAAAAAGTGTTTTTAAAATGTTACAATGTGTTGAAAGGCACACCGTGATGTCTGTGTCATGGTTACAAGGGTTCCAAAAGGTATAGTTATACTACCTGGGTGACTCTATAGTGTAGGAATATGGGTGGTAAAAACTGGTAAACATGGTAAAAAAGTCACTTTTGGGGTTATGTACAGGGTCAAAAAATTAAAATGCTGCTGCCCAATTTCTGTTAAAATGTCGTTCAAGATTGTGGTTTAGCTATAGAATCGAAAGATATAGGAATTAGTTTTTGACTATCGTTACGTGGTCTAGGTTATGTGAACAAAAATGGCGAAATAAGTCACAGCTATTGACACGTAGTGGATTCTATGACATTTGTGACCTATTTTGTTGGATATAATACGTGAAAACTATGAGAGATGAGAGATGAGGGGCAAAATATGACCTTATTCAAGCCTTTAAGCTGGGGGCAAACAATTTGCCACACATAATTACTTGGAATCAAAGCAACTTTTAACTTTTGACCAGCATGTGACACAAATTTGGACTCTTTTCACCAATTATTTTTAAAGTTTTACCTCATAACTCCGCGAACTACAAGCCGCACTTTTAGATAGTGTAAATATCACGTTTTGGAATCACTTGTGGACCAGACAGATACACATGGTTGACTCTGTTTAACACATTCAGAACATTTTAAATTTTGAGCCCCCTGTATAACCTTGAAAAGCGTGGTGAAAAACAAGTGCGGGGCTTTAAGGGTGGGGTTGGCAAGGGATTCCATCAATTTATGGATTTGTAGCATTGGCACGTAAAGAGTTAACTTGGTGTGCCATAAATTCACACTTTCTATCCGGGGTAAGCGGAACAGTTCTTTGCATGTAGCGTCCCTGCTAGTTGTGACTGGAATAACGTAGACTCGTACTCATTGAGAATTGTTAAAACCACACAAAGGATCACAGAGATCGGTCTCAAAGCAAGGATGCAGTGCCTTGGGAATCAACTCTGGCGTTGGGTTTTCTTGACTTAAACGTCATGTCCGACGCTGTCGGGTCGCAAGAGTACCATATAGATAAATTGTTTATGTTTCCCCACCAAAACGCCTGATATGAGCGTAAGGGCACTGTTTAATGTATAATAAGCTTACCCAACGGTGCAAAATATCAAATTTTGAAAATCTAGAGGACGCCATATTTTTCAAAGCTGTAACCAGTGCATCTTGTAAGGCAAAGCTTAACATGGTCTTAATCGAGGGTGTGTGGACATTGAAGGAGAAGGAAATTACTCAAATAGTCAATTTAAAAGCGCTCTAAATATTTCCGTAAAACTTTCGCGGAGTCCTGATTACTAAAGGGGATTTGTTTGAACTTTGATACAATCAGAAACTCTTCCAGCATGTTCCTGTATTAAAAATTTATCTTGGCCCACATTTTGCCGCAGTTTTCAGTGTTTTGTATTACTCTGGTTGTATCATAATGTTCTAACTTGGAACCATAGTCGGACAGGGAACGTTCGCTTTGCAATCGCTCAGCACCAGATTCGACAGGCTCAGGCCTGTGAGGCGCTTCATGGGATTTCCACGTTCTTTTGTGGCCCAGTCGCCATGGAAATGCTTCTGCTCCGCAGATAGGCGGATAACATTCATGTTTTTCCACTTTGGTATGGAGTGTCAGCGAACGGATGGCTTCCCGGTACCACGACTAAGACTCTTACACTTTTGTCCGTAGGCAGGCTTTAGGACGCAAAAAAAAAAGGGATGAAGAGAAAGATATCGGTTAATGCTTGTCCTTGCTTTTTATGATACTCTGGGAGCATTTCGATAGGAACTGTAGTCAAACATCAGTGGCGGGCCGCCAAGGGGGGTGCAAAGGCCGATCCCAAATGTTGTCTTGCTCCCTCCGTTTTGCACGCGCTGCCTCCCCGAAGCATACTTAAAGAAAAGGAAGATAATAAAGAGACAATTAGGGATTGGGGCAAAATTCGGCGATTGGGGCGCCACGCAGAAATCACACGCTACATTGTTGGAGAAAATCAGCGGATTATTTGGGCAACATTGGTTTTAGAGCATCTCCAAAAATATTTGTGATACTTTTCCCCCCACAAAAAACTTTTTTTTGGCCCCCACAAATGATGTCACGCGTCTCCCCCCCAGTTGTGTGACGCCCCCCCCCAGCCGAAAAAGACTGAGGTCTGTGCGCCGCCACTGAGTAAACGAAATTGGTTTACATATATTTTGTTTGTCAAATCAAATGGGATCTAAGACATTTGAGAGTGGAACCATAGTGGTAATATAAGTTTTTTGAAAAACTGCTTCGTTACCAATATAGGTATTTGTCCAACTTAGTCGTCAGTTAACTAACGCTAAGAAATGAGGGTTTCTCCAAATTTACCAAACAAATAGATTTGTGATTGAATATTTTGTTTTAAAAATGGGGTGAGTACAATTTGTCGACAAAGGGCATTCAGGATAAAGTGTAATGAATACTATTACCTGCTTCCCTTTGGTGGGGTCAAAATGTTCCCAAATATGGTGCTATTCAATCGGAATTCAATTGAGCTTGAATTCTGAGGAATTGGGCACCTGGTTGAGTGAAAATAAATGGATTGATTGGGCGTAGACCCAGTTGAAAATCTGGTTGTTTAAAGGTTTACAACAGGGGCAATGCATCAAACCAATTCTTCACAAGAGTTGGAAGGGTTGATTTCACCAAACCATTACTCTGTATGATGACAAGGACCGTTTTTGTTTCCCATGTGTGGTGGTAGAGGACACGCTCGAGTATGACATTATTAATTTAACTCTTTTAGTGTCTAAGTATATTCATATTTTAAGAGTGCTGGACCGGGGGAGGAGTTTGGTTTCTAGCTTCACTTGCTGGTCCAGCCTGGTTATTTCTGGTTGGAATAGGTTTCTAATTAACGGAACCCGGTTGAACGGGACCAGTTAATAAATGGTTGAGTTTCAAGGCCGTCGCTATTTATTGAGTTGTCTGTTTGAGACGGTGGAAATAGAGTGTCAACACAAAGTTGAGTTTCTGTGGCAGCGAGGAAACACTGCAGCATATCCTCAAAATGGCGAGTTTATACTGCATCAACCAAAGTCGCTAATGAAAGCTGGCCGGCCAAAGTTTCAGTTCAGTACTTTTTGGACTAGGTGTCAATTCGTGTTCCGCTAGCTGGAAAGAGTCGTATTGTGATCTCCTGTGATGGCCGAAGGTCTCTAACATACATTAATTTGTACTACAATAGTGATTTGAAAAGGGAAAAACGTGGAACCACGTAAAACTTCTCTGACTGTAAATTACACCTGTTAACAAATCAGTGAAAATTGGAAGATATGGTTTTTTAAAAGGTAGTCTAGACGTCAGCCCAGACTAGTGACTCCCTTAAGGACCTTTGACCGTCCATGCTGAAGAGGGTATGAAGCAGGCTTAAGTATACACATGAGGTCGATATGACCATTACAACGTGTTCAACATAGCAGACATGAATTTTTTGAGATTTTTTACATTAAGAATCCGGACTCGTTCCCCTTAAAGACCGTTTTTGACCAGACCAATGCGACGCAATCTTTGGTGTGAAGGGTTCTCGGCTGCTATCTATGCCATGGCAGGTCTCGAGGACCATTATCGCCATATTGCATTATGTAGCAGATTATTTTTGTCATATTAGACCGGGATAGGGCCAGTTAATGACCCGCGAGCTGATGTCGCGCTATCGGACACACATAACTTTGTGGAGAGGGGTGTATGACAAGCTGCTTCATATGCATGAGTCCACGTTAATCATGCAAATGGTAAGCTGCCATTTGTTATTGTTATTTTGAACCATGTGCCGCCAAAATATGTTGCCGCCCTCTTCTCTAGGTCCCGCCCAATTTTGTATTTATACCCTAGTGATTCCAAATCAACAGAAAACCTCTAGGTTCGCGGTGCTGTGTGTCACGGGGAGCTGATGATTACACGTAGTATGACTTGTTGTTGACAGGTCGGTGATAATTAGAGATGATGAATAAATTAAAAAATAATTCTAAGTAACATGACAAAATTATCGGACGATAATAGCTTGTGGCGGATTCAACATAAAATCTCCCTTGTACTACGGTGGGTGGACGATAAGACCAAGAGAGAAGATTAGTAGTTTTACCTGCCTGACAACTAAAAGCATCATTGGAATTCAAGTAAACAGGTGGAGTATGTGTAGTCATGTTTGAATGTCGGGCTCCCTTGCCATATATAAGTCTGTCTTTATGCTTAGGGACGCTATGAAAGCTAGCGTTATATGGTGATAGAATAATGACGCTGAAATTCATGTTACTCCACGCGCTATCACTGTCGCATTGTACACCCAAGGCCGATGGCACGCTCTACCCAACTGGTCTACCGCACCGGGGTTAGCCGCAGCGGAATCCATCACGATATCTTAATTTAATGCTGTCATGAGACGTTGTGACTCTTGGTGCTGGTAGGCCATTGTTGTGATGAAAGGATGAGAGTGAGAGAAGGAATACTCAATCCTAAATAATATTGGCAAACGCAGCAGTGCACATAGCCATGTCACTACCGTGACTGTTGTAGCCTTTATAAACGACACGGGATATTCTACGTGTAGTTTACTTGATATGTACATTTTCTAGAAACCCCAATTCTCTATGTGAAAAACCAACACTGGTTTGTAGTATTTTCGAAAACACGACATTTTATTAAACCACATATTATATACTTAACACTATTATGATGAGCCTTTATCCCACTGCGTTTGCTCTAGAATATTTACAGCGAGTACACCTATTTAAAATCGAGAAGCGATATTGGGTCTGTAATAAACTTTGAGTGAACTGGTAAAATAAAGGAATCTTTACGACAGAGTAATCATTCAGGCCCGATATTACCACCCCGGGGGGCACTTGTAATTCAAAGGTGGTATGATGCGTGTGGAGACAAGCAAGAATAGCTTGTAAAAAGGTGTCGTCTTTCTTTCCGGTGACTTGCCACGATTTGGTCGTTATCCAAGTTGTATAATGGCACATTTGTCCTATTCCCAAATTGGTCTAATACTCATTTAGTCTAAAATAACTGATAGAGCTGTAAAAACCGCATTAAGTCAATAGCCATTGTATAGCTTCTGAATATGTCAGGGTCTAAAACTCATGTCGTCTTTCTAAATATCTATCGTCTTAACTCCAACCGATGGTCTAATTGCCAAGTGGTCTGAGAAGTACTCCAGGCTGCTCTAAGTGTGCTCATTTGGGTCACAATGATCCATCTAGGGGTCTAATATCTCATCGGTGTCTAATATCCATTTGGTTCTAACCCCATGGTTGGCTCTTAATATCCATTGGTCTTCTAATATCCATTTGGGTCTAAGAGTCATCTTGTTCTAAGATCCATTTGGTCCAAAAACATTATGGTTAAAGATCCATTTGGCTTAAATGTCATCTGTCTGTAAGATTCCATGTTGGTTCTAACTACCCATTGGTTAAATTGTCCATTTGGTCTGTAAGATTCGCATGGTCTAAGTTCATAGGGTCTAATATACGCATTGGTCTAATATCATCTGGTCTATATTAATGGTGTAATAACCCCATGTTCGGATCTCATGTCCAATTGGTCTATATCCATTTGGTCTAAAGTCCATATGGTCTAATATTCATTTGGATCTGTATATGTTATATCCATGGATAGCTTTAGTTTTTTTTTCTTTTATTGGCATTACGCCTTTATGGTCATGTCATACTTATAAAACAACACTAAGAGTACGAGCAAATTAGTAATAGGTACATATGCTAGAGTAAGGGTATAGGAGTAAAAGATCATTAGGAATATACAAAATTTATAACATAAAATATTGCATCGGACAGAGTATACATTGCTGGAGTTTAAAAAAGCATTGTAATAGTACCAAAACAGTCCTGAATTCCAAGAATACAATTAAACCAATGTTACAGATACGCAACGAATCGTAATAAAATAAGGGTTCCGTTTACACCTCTGAACTGATGTAACTAATTGAGGACAATTCCCCACCAGATGCTGAAGGAAGGAAGGAAAAGAGGCGACAGGGAGGATTGAGACTGCTGGTGGATAAGGTAAGGCATCGAGGGTAGCAATGTGGGCACCTGAACCAGGGAGAGTAATTGGTTACAAGAAGGATTTACGGAAGACATCGAATCCATGGCCCGTCGGGATTGCTAACGAGTTGGGGTGCGAGGCTGGACGTTATCAAATGTACCCAGATTCGGGGTTGGGGACGGGGACAGTGCTGATACCTTTGCTCTCCGCGTGGTCTCTTGCGTGGCTTGTCGGAGGTGCATGGCCATGTGAACGAAAAGAGGGGGAGCGATCGGTCGCGATCGAGGGTTGCCGCGGATGGACAAAAGCTTGGAGGTCTGTCGGTCGCGGTTCAGCGCCACATGGCCGCCGCCGCCCGGCCGCAGAGGAGCTCGAAGTAAAACGATATTGCTAATGCTCGGTTTGAGTATATAGCCTGTAGCTAGGAGGCTGTAATGCTGCAATGTCATGGTCAACATTGCAGTAGGTGAGTGAGAGGACGGGAGTGTGCGCGTATCCGTGGTAACGCACGGGAGCTCGTGATTCTGCTGCGTGGTTAGTCGTCCATCGGGCGGTTGATTATCTGTGGGCCTCTCCCCGGGACTGTTGATAGAGCCATCTCGAGTGCATTTGACCTGCTCTGTCATGGGCTTTAACACAGATCGGGTGGTTGCATGTTAGAAAGATGGTGCTGGTTAGGGGCATATCCTAAGGACCCCCGTCTTCAGTCGGAGTGGGGGGCGGCCATGTATCCTGCCGCTGAGGGCTGAGCAGGACTCAATAGTCAGCCTACGGTGCGTTGATGTGGCTGGATGAGCAGCGACGCCTTGTCGGGGTTCACCGGAGACGCGGAATTGGGTGCACTCTATGTGGGGGCGTAAGGTCGCGGAACTATGTAGAGTAAGGGCAACTAGGGGCCTGACTGCTTTGGCATTGGTTAGGGCTGGGTAGAAGGGCTGACCCCTCAGCGGAGCATCGTTACTGGCCGGCCGTCGTCCGGAACGATCTTTAGTAGGCGCAGGTTGCTAGTCTCCTCGGTTTCATAGAGCCCTGTCGACGTAGTAGGCCCCTACCTGAGACGAAGCGGGGATCGCTGCAGGCTAAAGTGACAAGGGTCAGGGGGCCGGGCAGGACGCTTCGCGGCTCGCGACGGCGAGGGGGGCCCGTTGGCAGGCCGGCTTCATTAGAATCCGATCGGAGGCGAGACTAAGAGGCGTGAGCTCGGATCGACGGTTTCCCCCGTGTGAGACGGATTTGCTTCATTAGGCCGTAAGGCAGCGTGACTGGGGCTTGGACGAAGAAGAACGCCCATTCAAGGCGGCGTGGGTCGACAGGTCAAAGGCCGCATGTGAGCTATTAACGGCAGGCGGCGTTGTTGTTCCCGCAACCTCGGCACGGGGTAACTAAGTTTATGCCTCCTGGTCTTCGCCAACGTCACTGAGATATTGGGATAAGGTTGCGAGTGTGTGTGCGTAAGATTGTGACAATAACAGACGGTGTAACCCGCCGGTTAAGCTCGCTCATAATCGCTCAGGCATTCGCATCGCGCTACGTACGGTGCGATTCGCGACTAACCGCTGTTGGGACGCATAGGAGAGCTTAGGGTTGAGGCTTACACTAGATTTCCGGGGTCGAGTGGCGTCGTATAAGAGCCGAGGGTGGTTGATGGATAGAGGGCAACTCCGCGGCCTACTTTCGCCTCTGGGAATATTAGCGGCGGGGTTGCCGATTACACGGACTGTCAGGGGGTTCTCTCTACCGTGGCTCATTACATGGTGTAGAATCGACAGGAAATATTAATCTGGCGATAGGGCGCCTTGGACGTGCAGAGGGTGTTGAGAGGACCGGGCAGGCGGATCGGTACATGGCTCCAAGTGGAGGAGAGCGTGGGTTAATATGGTGGATTTATTTGCGCAGTCTCTGCGGCCCGTCCAGACAAGATTCGGCAGGCTGTGGGGAGTAATGCGATGTCGCGTGCCGAGGCTGCCCATTCTCGGTCGTAGTGGCCGGAATGTAGGATGGAGCAGTCGAGTAAAGGGGTTTGGAGGGTGGGGCATGCTAGGTCGGCTATGATGGGCGGGTTTGAAGAGATATAGTAATAGTTTTGAAGGAGTGGAGCGTAGGGCGTGGATAACCTGTGGGTCAATTGAGATGCTTTAATGGGGGTGTGTGTGTTGACGAATGGCCTGCGGGCCGATAGGGTTGGTTCATCTGTGATGGGTTTCGCCTGACGAAAGCTTGAGTCATTTTCATAAAAGGACAAAGAAGATTTGGGATGGTTCCCATGTATCTAATAGTAGTTACGCTATACAATGTTTGCGAATTGCAATATATGTGATTGCAGGTGTGGATTAAACTGTATTTACCATAATCTATAAGTGCATATCATACACTCGCCATATAATGGACCAGTCAGTAAACATTTTAGAGAATATCATTTGCTTACAACCTTAGAGAAACAACCAGAATTAACATCCTTTTTCTCACATAGTGATAATTTTATCACTAAAAGATCAATAGAAAAAGTGATAAGTAAAAATCAACTTAAACATACATTATGCACAAAGATATTAGACATCTCTTTACCCATTTTATTTATAACAGTGAATTTTGTTTGTGGATAGATGGGTGGGTATGAAGAATTGTTCCAGTTTAGTGCGCATGAGACGCGCTTCTTGTACAATAACGGGAGTTTACGTCCAATGATGAGGCTCCCATTGAATCATGTAATTGGGACCAATCAAAAATCTTATTTTCCAAGACATCTATGGAGCTAATTTGCGCTTTATTATACAATTGGATTCACAAGAGCGGTGATACCTGACGTAAACATTTGTAGCTATTACGACTAAGTAATAAAATAATACACGTCACGTGGGAATCAGGATTTCAGAGTATATCGTGTAACAACAATAATTTGTTTTCAAGTTTCCAATATGGCAAGGGCATTTCGAAATAAAGGTAGGTCAATAAAAACGGGTATTGACGTTAGTAGGCATACGATCTTTGATGGCGGTTGGAACAGGACGAAGAGTTACCACGTGAGTGGTCGAAAATAAATCACAAACCCTTATAAAACCTTCTGTGATCCAGGCGACGCATAAAAGCTGTTTTATTTATTGAGGGTGTTATGGTAGTTGTTTTCGGGAATGATTTCCGCGGCCAGGATCGGTAATATATAGGGTTTGTTTAACAGACAGGTTAACCGACTGAACCCGATAGTTTGGTTACATGGAAGAGTAACAGATAAGGCATTGTTATCAATGATACAAAAAAAAAGTTACAAGCACAACTCAAAAGTTCCAATTTTTACCAAGAACGGTTTAGTTCATGGTAGAGTTTAGGGCACACAGCCTGAAGGGATGTGGAAATGGGCCGGCAGTACAGGGACTTTTCTAGTGATAGATTTTAGTTCATGTAGGATGCCGTGAAGCCAAGTTAATTTTTGGAGGGAGCGTTGCGGAGGTGGATGCAAAATTTTGTTACTAGTGCCATTTTTGAATAATCTCCAAGGATGGCATGCACCATGTCCAACATCACGAATAGATTTCCACTTAGTTTGCGCGATAGAAGCACAACTATTTCTCTGGGTAACTCCCTGGTCGTGTTTTAAGCAGGCTGAGGAAGAGTGTTGGTAAAGTAATTTGATCAATTACAAATTGGGCCACAAATACCAAATATGCTGCTGACGCTTCAAAGTCAAAATAGTGCTTGGAAGATCACTTTAAAAATGACTTCTTTAGCCACCTGCCATCACATTATACCTATTTACGCTAGCTTGAATTGACATGCTGCAACACCCTAAAAGCTGTTTGCAGGGTGCTTCAAAATCTGTTACAATTGATCACACTCTGCAAGGTTACTTACGCCTCTAGGAATGCATTTCCAACGCACTCCGAGCATACACGTAAAGTGTTCTGCACATTTGCAGTTAGAGCTGAATTCCAGATGCTCTATAGGAGAGTTGCCTTTATGCTGACACGTATGAGATCATGTATTTGGGATCGCTGTAGAGAGAACGGCCTTCTTGTTGGCAGTTCTCTGTAATGGACACATTGTTGTCAAGAATTACGTCAATACAGCCGCCTTTCAAAAAAAGTTAGTATAAACCTTGCAGTTATAGTGTGCTATATATGGTAAGTATATCCTCAACTAATTATTATTATAACAGGGTGTTAAATTAATGGGGTTTATGGGATAAGTATTTGACCATATTACATCCTTATCTGGCATAATTTGTTTCTTAGACATGCAATACTATGTGTTAAGATGGGGGCCATTGTGGCTGTCTGTTTTACCTTCTTTAAAAACTAAAAAGGGACCTTTCATCGCCGGGGTATAAGAATGGAGGAGGCGCCCTTCGTAGTTTTCAGGAATAGCAGTGAACGTGAAACAGTCGCCATTTTAAAGGTGTGGAGCATATCCAACAGTTTAATCTTTTACCCAGTTTCAAAGAATCCCCACTTTACATAAATGCCTAAAAGCACGTTTTATGTATGAAAATTATAATACAGGCTTTCAATGGGTAACTGAAATTTCGAAATATGACACCCTTTCACCACCTAAGCAGCCACGATACCGCTTTGCAAGGATGTGCGTTACATTATTTAGCAACATTTAAATGAGTGGCATTCTGGTTCTTGGGGGGGGAAAGGTCCTCCTAGTTTTGAATTTGTTTTCTGGGGGCCTGGACAACACTAATTGGAATTGCCAAAACAACAAACAAGAAACATATTAAGTACTACATACCATGTCAACACATCACTCGTGTGGGGTAAGGCTATGCCTAATGCTACCAAGGGCTTCAGTCAGAAGCCTTTCAATGGGCACATGTTAACGGACAAGATGGACTGTGCATATCTTGGGGTATCGATTAAATGGTGAATACTAAATATCAAGGCGGTGATGATTTGTTCAAATACAATGGTGACTGAAAGCGATGTTTGAAACGGTGTGCCATGGGAATTGTGATTTTATAGCTCCCATACGCTAGCTAGCTGCCTCATGATATAATAAGACGCTTCGATGGGCAATTGGTGGTTGTTATTCACCAGAGTCTGCTTGGTGAAGACAGTTATATAGTATCCAAATCTCCGTCAGCATAAGCTACTGGTATTGGGTATTGTTATTAAGCGCCTGCCTTCGTTAGCCTCTTTGTAGGTTAGTTAAAGGGAAATAAAGAGCCTGTATTACGTCAGCTTTAACAAGCCCCGTGATAACAAAGTGGCAGCTATGCAAACAGTTCATTTCCGTTCTTCATTTAAGTACTAAAATGGTCAGTTGATGGAATGGAGGGATGGCAGTTCGTGCAACTCTAGCTTTGCTTTTTCCGAGAGAGCATGCGCAGCTGAACTTTCTCAGGCTTTTGTCATTTTTTCTTGTACAAATGTTATTTTTGGGGATCGAAAAGAGCACCACAGTGCGTACATGTTGTTAAAAGTAGTTGTAAAACACCACCTCAACTGATGGTAAATATAACTATACTGAGCATGAAGGGCCTGCTTCTCTCCTTATCGGCGATTGTCCTACGGATTTGTTATAGAATCTGTGTTGTATATAGTTAGAAAAACACACCACAAAATTATTCATTAAGTTTAAATTAAAGTATTGAAGATGTATTGCTTAGGGCATTTATTGTAGCGCGTGTTTAATTGTGCTCGGTTGATATTTTCACTTTTGTTAGATTATATATTTCGTCGTGGAATCTTGGTTATCGTTTGAACACCCTTCCACTGTGCTCATTGTCTACCCCTTTTAATTGCCTTTGTTTAACTTCACCACATATAAACTGTACCCGATGATACAAAACTTTGTTTAATATCATGTATATATGATGCAGTGCCTAGTTAAATATTATAATATTTAAAATACAAGGTATTGTCTATAAACTAGTGCTTAAATTCATGGTGTATATATTTTCATTGCTAGTTAAAGTGTATATCTACCCCTTGGTCAGAGGATATATGTCTGCTTCCTTTCTGCTCTTTGTCTACCCCTTTAACCTTTTATAGGACGTCTCTAATGTAAGCAATTGAAATGTTGTAACGTATGCTTATATTGACATTGATGAGTGGATTAGTCCTCAACCTTGAATAGATGTGAAAACATTTTCCTGCATCTCACTGACTCATTGTATACTACTGCAGGCAACTTTTCGAAGCTATCGCACAAAATGTTCCAATGTACAAACTGGTGTTTAAATTCAGTACATATTTCTTTGCTGTTTGATATTATATTATATGTATTTGTTCGCTTCATGGCATGGCTCGTGATCTACCCCTTTTTAACTCTTCTCTATCAACATAAAGAGATACAAAGTGTGAATACCTTGGAGCTATACATGCATTATATTTTCATGGCTGGTGTTAATTATGTTCCTTCACTTTGATTCCATAGATATATTTTCGTCACTTCGCTTAGCTGCATTGTCTTTTTTTTTACCGCGCCCTCTTGTTTTTTATTCTTTTTTCTAAATACTATCTCTATGTACAGAACGATGTTAACTATATTAACATTAACGGGGGATTATTCTTTTACTGGATTATATATATATATGTACCAATGATTGCGTGCTTACGGAAGGCACTAGGACGTTTTGCGACCGGGTGGTAGTCTTGATGCTCATTCGTCCACTCTTGAGTACTAGTGTCAATGGTAATGTATTGATATTTATATGTTATAATATTTCTTGGCCTGGTGTTGATATTTTGTCACTGTGTATTGATATATATATTTTCTTTCCTCCCTTGCTCATTGTCTGCTACCCCGTGTCACTTTTTTAACTATTCAATCATATTATTTGTTAATAAACATTTACCATCTGAGTATCTCCATTGTTAGTATGATGTTTCTTGAAAGTGTGTCGCCATTGTGTTTTTTGTTAATTTTACTGTAATAAACTGTATGTATATATTCCAAGGTGCATGTATCTATGCAGATCATGTATATATCTTATTTACGTGGTAATTATTGATTTGCTGTGCACAAGTGTATTATCGTGCACTCCAATTTTGAGTACTTTGTACTGAATCGTATTAGGTATTGTAAATTATTGATGAAATTATTAGTTCGAATAAGTTTTGGGTTTGTAATATTTATTATTATTTTAATGATTTCCATTGTATTTTTTTTCTTCTTGTTGCCCTTGTGCTGTACTCACACCTTTGTACAAATTTGATGTATGACCCTTTCTCTCTCGCATCTACAAAACCCTTTTCTTTAACAGGTCTCTTCCACGTTCCTTCCTCTCCTCATCTGACTAGCAATGACGTAAACCGAGACCGGAACTCCATTAATAGCCAGTACTACACTTTGAGACGTCATCGACCCCATGTGCCTCAGATTTCTAATTCTAGTCTTTCTCTCTTCATTTTAATGCATGTAGTCTGAATAAGAAAGCAGATTGGTCTGTTAACTTGACATTGCCGTCCTCCTCCGCAACATTTTGACACTCTATGGTTTTCTCTGAACTTTGGTTTCAATTCTGAAGGATGAAGCTCCCTCAGTGATCCTTGGCAACCATATTACCGTCGAATAAACTCAATTCGAGCACGGTCGTCGTGGAGGATCCCTGCCGGTTGCCCACGCACGATGGTTGATCTGCCTTTGTGTTTCCCCGAGCTTAGACTTAGTAAACAGAATCTGACCTAATCCATCGCAATTGCCGTTGACTGTGATCCCTTTTTATGAGTGGTTTCTACCGAATTCCTCCAACTTTGTATTTTTTCGGTATGGTCTATAAAACCCGATTAACCGTGTCGTTTTCGTCTGACTTCATTAAACGTCTGACTCAGAAGATCGAAATATAGTTTTTTTGTGATAATTATGAAATATAGTCAACTAGAAACTCTAAAGATAGAACTAAAATGGCCACAAATGTCTGAAATTTGAGATGATCGGGGGGGGGGGGGGGGTTGTTTTTTTCGTTTTGATTGCAGTAACATTTATGTGAAAGTACTTAGTCCCATAGGATCGTGTATAACAAAAACTTCGGATCCGGAATTTATTAGCAAAGTTGTGATTTCTATTTGAAGGACAGTTCGATTTTAAGCTTAGCAAATTTCACACCAGTGATTAGTATGGGAACAAGCATTATGTACATGCCAAAAAACACGATTTTTTTTGGAAAATGAGGCGGCCCTCTTTCTAGAATCCTCCCCGATAACCTTAGCATCCATTTCCCAAGAAAAGAAGACCTTTATGTATCATGGGTGTGATTTTAACATTTAATCCTCTCGCTCATCAAATCTGAGTCCCAAGTGAGAGAATTTATTTAATTTTAATTTTATTCCCACGATTATTCGTCTTCTATTGATCGTTCCAACACGAATTCAAGACAAATACAACACTGGTCACATAGTGTCAGTTTAATGAAACATCTTCCAATGACATCAGTGATTCACTTAACATCACTCTGGTATTATATTACTGACTGTGTCCGATCATTTCCAATTGATATAATACATCAATTAAGCCATATCCTTTCCCACACATCACCGAAATCCGACATCATCACTGTTCACGCAACTCAAAGTGCGTTATTAATATCAGAGGCTAAAACCACGCTCTTTCCATCTCTGATTGGCATGAAGTATTTGACTCTACGACCCTGAGAGCCATACCAGCTATATTTGAAATAAATTTCAAATGACATTGTTTGACATTGTTCAAATTATTAAAAAAAAAAAAAAAAGGATAAAATTTCAAAAATGCAAAATTAAAAAAGCCCCTGGGTACTGAAAGGATTAATCAATCTATCAAACTAAAGATAAACTTTACAAACCTTACTGGTTCAAAAACCTACTACTGAAAATAAAATTTTAAATATACAAAGCACCGTAAACAACCTAAATTCACTACTTCGGGCACTCAGACAAAAAATCCTTATATCTTCTAAATATTGAAGACAACAGAAATAATACTCAACTAATGTGGAAAACTTGAATATATTATTAGGGACGTAGAAAAAACTAAACTCCTGAGGTGTGTTTCCTACTAAACTGGTTTAAAAGATAACAATTAATACAGAGATTGCTGAAAAGTTTTTAACGGATTTTTTTTTTGCAACATTGGCAAAAAACAACTTGCTGAAAAAGTTCTGATCCTCCATCGACCTTTAAACCACCATCTTCCATCAACTAATGCTATTGGTAGTACTACTTCCTCTGCGGAGATTATTAAATTAACCTCTAAATTAACCTACTAAAACAATATAGCTAATTATATTCAACAATATTTAAAATTACTTAAAACACATGTCCATCAATAAGTGCAGGTACTGCCCATATTTTTAACTTATAACCACTGGTTTCGTACCTTCCCAATTAAAAATTGCAATGTGAACCCCTATTTAAAGGTGGGTGACACAACATGACTTCTCAAATACTACAGGCCTATATCCCATTTGCCAACTGCGTAAAACTTCTGGAAAAAGTGTTTATGTCCGGTTTATTTAACTTTCCTTACCACAAGACAAACATCCTACTTCTCACCAATTGGCTTAGGCCCCACGAGATTACTTTCGTGGCTATCAACAATTGTCTGTACTGCCAT
The DNA here is from genome assembly GCA_023653785.1 of Ophioderma brevispina. Taxonomy (NCBI): domain Eukaryota; kingdom Metazoa; phylum Echinodermata; class Ophiuroidea; order Amphilepidida; family Ophiodermatidae; genus Ophioderma; species Ophioderma brevispina. The sequence goes on along the minus strand of JAMKCH010031258.1, from coordinate 17,432 downwards.
CTATTGCACAAAATATAGCTAACAAGCTTGCAACAATCGGTATAGCTTGATTTAAGCAAGGCCTTTGATACCTGCAACCCACGTGAAATTTCTTTCCAAACTTATGTTATGGTATAGAGGCCTTGCCAACGACTGGATGAGGAAGGATTGACCGGCAGGGCCGATATCAACGATTGTGATCTACAAGCAACACGCGTCTCTACCCTTGTCAGCATACATGCGGAGTTCCGCCAGGGATCTATCTTGTCCTCTCTTCTTCCTACTTTACTAAACGATTACTCCCTCTGTTCTAACATTCCACAGTTATTTATTGCGATGACACGAATATTTTATTTTCCCATTCAGACCCGCTTAAAACAGAGAAATTATTACTTCAACCCAACTTCAACTTGCCTCTATTATGTACCAGTATTACCACAGCATCTTTTCACCGGATCTATCTCTGAAGACTTTTTCCACAGTGACCTCCTTCTCACAAGCTCTGGTGTTGATACCTAGGACAGTGCTAATGACCCCTTTATTAAACCTACAACACTGATTTCTTGCCAGATAATTACCTCTCCATCTCAAGGCCCTAGGCTTAGGATGCAACTGCCTGAACTCCAGAATTCTCCCTCACAATCCTCATTTATAAACAAGTTTAAAAGGTATCTTGTCAGCGCTGTATGCTGACTTACTCTATTAATTCTTTGTTTCGCTCTCCCTTTCCCCCCTCTTTCTGGTATCTCATCTTGATCATTTTATTTTTAAATAAATACTCTTATAGTCAGGCATAATGTTTGTGTCTGTTTGTCGGTCGGTTATATTTTGTCTCGTTCGCCCCCTGGTCTTTCGTATTAAGTATATCTTGTATACTTTTTTTTACCTTGTTTGTAGAGGGACTGCACCTCACACCTCGCGTTTTAGCAGTGTCCTCGTCCCTTCACCCTGTATGCATTCCAAATTTGCTGCTTTGAAAGTGTTTTCTGTCAATGTTATTCGACTTAGGTCATAACTTTGGCAAAATATAATTCATTTAACACCCATAGGTTCTAAGTGTTCATTTGTATACAAACAAATAGGTCATTGTACATAAGTTATGGTTATCTATTCTTACATACTATTAAGATTTATCATCTGTTATTTTGTATACATGTTTTGTGAAGTGACAAATAAATCTGATTGATTGATTGATGTCTTTGAGCATTAATAACTCGTATCTGGTATATTTGTTTTGACAACATACTTAAAATTCAAAATGACGGCCAGTATATTATGACTATATCCCAATTTGTAGGTTTTAAAGATCTTAAAAGGCAGCCATATTGGCTTCCATCTTGATTGGTAAGCTTGTTAACACACTTGAAATGTCAGATATGAGTTCCTACTGGATATAGAGCGCAGAATTATGCCTCTATCACAAATACTTGATGAGTTATGGTCACTTGAATGATTTCAGGGCATATTGGGTTTTAGGGTGGCCATATTGGATTTGATGGTAATGTTGTGATCAAATCACGTCAATAACCGGTCCAAAAGATTCCTCGTGCTTTAAAACATGGATCTAGTGCATAAAATTATGGCCATTTGAATGAATTTGAGAGTGATAGCGGCCATATTGGATTTCTAGAAAATGGCACTGCACGAAAATCTGCACAGCCTCCAGAAATTATTAGCATAGGTCATCATCGACAAAAATCGATCAATAGAAAAAGTCTGTACTACATTTCCACATGTGGCCCACAATTCCTCCTGACTAGTGCAGTGATAAGTTTAATGTTCAACCAGTTTTACTAATATGATACAAAGCAATAATTTCCAAACAGCAACTTCATCATTGGCAAGCCTTGTTTACCAAGACATCTTGAGTGAGTTGAGAAAGGTATTCACGTCGGAACATTTTGATACCTCCCATATCAAAATTGGCATATTGTGTTTGCGCTTTACTCTTAGCAATTTGCCAGACCAACTCTAAAAACATGACATTGATTTTTCCCACTATTCGTTGGGAAGTAATAGCCCCGTTAGCAATGTAGGTAAGTTGAGATGCTAAAAGAGTTTTAAAAAATTATTAAATTGAGACCCACTCGTTGACAGCCCAGCATTTTCAAGCCCGATGGAACTCTCAAGTTCTTTCATCTTTTCGTCCCAATCGTTTCTTCGAGAGGGATATTTGGACTAAAATAATACGAGGAATTTTATGGTATTATCAGGAGAGAGTTTCCAGTTGACATACACACTTATTAAGTGTTATCTGTTAAAAGAACCTATCCAAATTGCACTCACTCTTCATATGCGTTTATACAAAGACCAGATAACTTGGCAAACTTATCAAGGACAATGCAGAGCATTTTGAAGAGATTCTTCTGAATATTAACAAAAATTGTGGTATCATCAGCAAATGTCGAGATTCTGACTTCGTTTCTTTCATAATTAGCAAGTTGTAATTTTATACTTTTAATAATTGTGGATGACGAATTTTACACGATAAGTAGCTCCACACTGCGAACAAACAATAAAGATGCCAATTGGGCATCCTTGTCTTACGCCGCTTTCAACATTGAAGAATTCTGAGACATGAACAGTATTTGATGAATTAGTGTATTTTTGAAGATAACGAGATCCCATGTGATTGAAGGCACTCATCAAAATTAAATTTCTTTAGAGCATACAAGATAAAATTCGATCATTGTATCGGAACGGCTTTTTTGTCATCAAACACAAACATAATAACCAGGAATATTATTTTTGTTACATATCTCAGAACATATTCAATTAAACGAATATTGTTATGAAGTTACGACCTTTTACAAAGCCATTTATGGATGATTGTTGATCAAACATTTAAAAACTTTTTGTAATCGACTAGCAAGCACTTTTGTAACAATCTTATAATCAATGTTGAGTAGGTGATGGACGCCAGTTATCGAGGTTATCACGGGATAGCCCTTTACCTTTGTGAAGAAGTGAAAAAAGTGAAATGAGCCACGATTACGATTTTGAAACAGGATTTAGTCTCCCTGCATTATATGATTCATTGAATGCATTAATAACAAAAATGGACAGTACCTTAGACCGTATTGCGTAGAACTCACAGTGATACACTCATAGCCCGGCTTTTCTTTCCTAGCCATCCCAATTTAACGCATCATCAACACAACTCTTGGCAGTTAGTTCACCATTACATGGTGTCATTTAATCATCCACTAAGTTTGGGAAATTAAAATCATGAGAACCGATCTAAATCCACCTGAGCGTGTTATTGATCTTATGAGAGAAGAAAATAATTGATTTCTTCTTCAAGAATTTTGTCTTTGATCGGTTTATTACAACTAACCATTATGTCAATAAGAACAGTTACTGCTTTAAGATAATATTACACTCTCAAGATTAAGAAAATACTTTGTCATTTTTACCCTGGCAACCCATTTGTTCTTGGATTAAATCTGGAGGACCTTTCATATAACTGATCAATTAAAATCTCATATTCTATCAAATTGTTTGACCGTGTGTCCAAAAAAAAACGCAACAATTGGTGGCAGGCGCCAAAGTTTTAACTAAAGCACGTAACTACTTATTCTTTGTTGTAAGGTCAGATAGGACTGTTAGCTAATATTCGTGAAAAATTCATAAAGTCTAGTTAATATTTTGAAAAATGACCCCAGAAATCAGTAACCTGTAGGACCCATTAAACCAAATTGAGCGCTATAACTACAAATTACGCACTGTACGTTTTGCGCCAGAACCAACCGATATGCATCTCTAAGTCCAAAAACCACCATTTTCCACTTTTTTTTTAAAAGAATTTTTTGTTTTTTTCAAATATTAACATATGAATGCTTCCCTGTAATAATAGCTAAAAAACATGGCATTTTAACACACTTGAAAAGAAAGATCAAAACAATTAGGAATGTATGATCAACAAACTCTTCGTATTGTCCAAATAAGATCCTTGGATTAGAGCAATCATATCATTCATTTTGGACGGCCCACAAAGAGTTATCTTAACCCAAAATGTAATGACAGACTGAATATACTGATATGGTTATTGATGTTGTGTTGAAACATAGAGAGGTTTTTTAATTTCTAAAGTTGGAGAATTGTAACATTATTTTCAGTAACAACAAGCAAGTTGCAGCCCAGCCACGATTGATCATTTTATGTCAGGTGAAGTTTGTATATGGACTAAGTCATCAGTTTATATTCTTGAAACATCTTTTATCACTAAGAAATAATGTTTTTCTGTATATCCGTTAAATTAATAATATGTAAATGCAGTCATTTGACCCAGTTAAAGTTGTTCTGCACAGAATTTGGGCAAGTAATTATTGATTGCAATCATTTGTATTTGCCATTCTGTTCTCATTGCCAGTCTTGTGGTGAAACCAGCTCTTCGATTGTCCAAATTGGTAAAATGGGTTCTGTGGGTTACTTGATTGTTGGGGATATATTATTTAATAACTTTGCTCTATCTTTATGAAACTTTCAGGAAAATGAGCTTAACCGTAACATCTATCTTACAAAACAAAGAAAAGTGGTCACGTGCTTTTTGGTCAAAACTTATTGGGACTGCCACCAAGTGTTGCGTTTTTTTTGGGAAACGGTACACACGTTGAGATCTCATCTTTTGGGTTTGGTTGAAGTTGACCTAGACCTCTTGTAATGTCTTCTCAATTATCGGAAATTTATTTTTTTTAAGATTACTATTTCGTGCAAACTCAATACAAAAAGTACGTATTTTGTTCTTGCACAGTGACAAAAATCAGCACAGGAAAGTGTTTCACGATTATTGTTGACCCAAATTCAATCATTTTAAATAAAAAACTCTCAGAGAAATCATCATTATCAAAACCATTCATTGTTAAATTTCCCAATAAACCTTTACCCCTTGTGGCTGTATCAAAAAGAAGCCACATGTGAACTGCCAGATGATCACTTTTGGGAAACCGTAAAAATTTTCAACAGATTTAGTAGTGGAATCCATAGTAGCTGGAAATAAAACCAATAGTCAAGTGTACTATAAATTGGGGGATTATTTTGTTTCCCAAGTATACCTTTTCTCATTACCATGCTTAACTCGCCAAATATCAACAATTTCGTTTTCAAAAAGAAAAATTATTTATGAATTGGGCACATGTTGGATGAGGTAAACTTTACCACCATTTTGTCAAGAGAGGATTTAATAAGTATTAGCTCACCACCCAATTAAACATGCCATCACTGCGATTATCACGACGGAATAAGATCATAATTTTGTCAAAAAAAAGGTTGTACGATAATCTTTCATCCATAGGTGCATAAAACGTACTAAATAGCAAAAGTTAGATTGATTTCCATGTGAAAACCACATAATAACTACCTTGAGTATCAAGATACACACACGTTGCGCACATTTTACATTCAAATGATTTTTAATACCAATGAGAAAACCACGACTGTGGTTCGTTTGCCATGAGTTAGCAAAAAATGTACCATCCCACTCCCGTTCCCACTTTCTAATTTCATCGTCATTAGTTGAATAAGATTCTTGGAGGAAAATAACATGAGAGTTATGACGGTTAAACCAAGTGAATGTGACTTAGTTTTCTTATTACGTAACATGCAACATTAAGGTGTAATAAAATTATAATTCATTGACATGAGAAAATATACATTAAACACATCACTACAAAGACATGCTTTAAACGGAATACATTCAGTATAACATTCAAATACACTCATTTTTTGGGTGGGTGATAGCATACTTAGAAACTGCTCCAACAGTTTTGGAAGTTTGACCTGTTTGGGTGGTAGATTGTAGATGTCTTTTTTCTCTACATCAGAGTCTCTTTTTCTCGCGTTTGTCAGGGTGTTCATTGTATAGGGAGATGCTACCTTCCGCTTGATGATGTCCTTTGCGGGTTCAAAAAATTAAGATCGTTTGGTTTTTATTTCATCCTGGGGAAGATGGTTCTGTAATGTTTTGCAAAGGCTTTGATTCTTGCTGTTTTCTTTGCTTTTTTTTTCCTATGTTGCCTTTTTGCTTGTTGTGAGAAACGTTGAATTTTTCTCTCTTGATGTTTCTTGCCACCTGGGATCTTTCAGAGTTTATTTTGAGAACCGATTTTACCTTTTCCAAAAGCTCGAGTGACTTGTTGCTATCTGGATTCAGGCAATGGTCTCTAAACTCCTGAGCGAGAACAGAGGCTTCTAAGGAGTTGATTGTTCTTCACATCATAGCTCAATCTATCACACTCTGATTTGCCACACTTGAAGTTGAGAGTTCATGTCAAAATTCTGTATCAGGTATCGTTAGGGCAATCATAGCTACGGTGACCAACCAGGTCACAGTTATAACACTTGGTCCTTTGTCTGATGAGGACAGTAAATTTCATGTGACAGCTTCGCCACAAAGATAGCACTTCTTTGTTGGCCTTGATTGGACATTCTGTATTTTGTGATCACAGCTATGGAAGTATTTACAAAAATATATCAGGCTGTCCAGTATAGTACAATGTCATTGTCAATTTCAATGAGGGATGTAGGGTTTTTTTAAAGGAGGGAATGTTAATAGTAAAGTACTTGGCTTATGTTCTGTGATCTAACTAACATAACAGAACCTGTGTCCCTGTATGAAGTGTGGAATTGATTATTTAGTCCCTTACTTTGGATTTTTTTTTTAGTCTTAAATACACGGCTCTCCATCTTGGCAAACGTTTTGACCCAAATTTCTATGTCATCATCTGTGACCAGTTGTGGCTTATACAAGTACACTCCATCTGGTGTTTGCGCGTCTGTGTTGAATCTTGTCAATGCAAAAAATCAGAGGAGTTTTTAAAGTTTACCTTGGATTGTCACAGAATCGACAGACAGTACATGCCTAGCTTGCCGTCGAGGCCAGTTGATGAGCCAATATGGATTAGTTTTGTTGACATGTATTGAACATGATACTTTATGGCTTGAATCGATGATCAAGTTTTTGTTTGAAAGAACTGCAAGAAAAAGTTAGAAAAAGAGACAAAAAAATAAGTGCATTATGACCGTGTTTGAAGCATGATTTAAATAATAAAATAATTAAATCTGTTTCTCTATTTCATTTGGGACACCCACCCCCATACAGAAGGCATGGTCAGAGAGGACATCCTTTTATAAATGATAGGCTTTGGAAATGAATCCATTTGGTCATCGAACGTTGCAGTACGTTTCATGTCAGTTTGGTGGTGCTGGTCTGTGGTTTCATATTATTGTATGAAAAAAATGGTGTTCATTCTGATTTAGTTTAGTTGTCTTAATCTTGTTCCACACATGACGTTGGTATATACTGGGCTCTCTTGTTTGTCTCATTTTGATCATTGGGGTGTTTTGTTATGGTACCTTGACCGTAGGATTTACCTACTTTGCCTTACCATAGAACACATGACAACAAAAATGGCGTTCAAATGTGAAATTCACAAGTCTAATGTTAAAATTGGTCGTAACTGGAGATTATACAGGGCGAGTAAGACACAAAATGGGCCCCTTATCTGATATTTTTAAAAAGATGTATCTATCTCTACTCCCGCGGAGGAAGAAGGAATAAGGAAGAGGGAAAGATTTAAAAGATGGAAACTCTGGTTGGTCTGCAACAGGGCCCCACTCCCATGACCTATGGATATCACGCCACAGCGGTGTGCCAGCGATTTCGTGCTAGATGGTCTTCGGTTCGATGACGTCATTGACTGCATTCGGGACTTTGGCCTTTTTCTCACTTCAGTGCATTGGGGTTTTTGGTTTTGTTATTTTGGTGGCGTTAGAGTTAGTGTGTTGGAACACTTATTTGAAACGCCTTTTAAAAAGTGATCGTGCTATGGCATATTTTGGTCTACAAATAAGAAAACACTTATACATGTTTCTACCTCAACTGCTACAAAGATGGTTGTTTCTAGTGTGGTTAGTTTCATAACTCTTCTGAAAACTTTATTAAAAAAAAACTTTTACGTGTTATGGTTTATATAAAGATAAGTAGGGCTCAATATGTTACATTTGACGGCATTTTTTTGAGGGGAGGGGTGGAACATATATTACACTCAATGGCGGCCCACACTAAATGTGATGTGGATCCGTGGACAATAGTGTGTGTTAACAACCGACATACTTGAATTTAAAAGACGATCGGTGTGAATGGTGTGTGAATGAGCTGTACAAGCTTTCGTGGCTTACCATATGTTAAGATATCTGTTTCTTAACCTCAACTTGCGGAGGTGCCACTCCGGTGCGACTAAAAATTAATGAAAAACTTTAGTAAAAAGCTTCTTCCCGGTCGTCTTAAAGAAAAAAAATGTGACGGTAGAACCACATACAGAGTGTGGTATGCCGTTAAAGTCAAGGTTGGGGATGGGGGTTGCCACCTATTCTGAACAGTTTGTCTCTAAAAATATTTGTTTATGTAAAAAACTATAGTAATTGCATGCCCATCTTTAGAACTTAAAAACCACTGAAAATCCGATATTCCTATCATTTTAGTTGCAATTGCCTATTTTCTGTGGAAAACTGAAATTTTGGCGGCTTCGCGGACTTTAATTTAAATGGCTTCACTGTGCCGTCATACTAGTTATGTTGGATACTTATTTTGGTATCAATGCAAATAGGAGGACCATAGTACCCACTTGTATCAACATCATATGCTCGGGCTACAATACAACGAATTCTCGAGGACAGGATAACCAACCTTCTTGGTAACCTTGTTACAAAAAAGGGCCTGGTAAGACTAGGGTAATGCACCAAAACTACATCATTAAAGGATTAGCGCGAGTAGTCGAGAGTAGCGACAAAAAATGAGGGAATGCATGCTTTTAACTTATAATTGGGATAAATGTAACAATTCCATAAATGCTTAATGTTATAGAAAACAACACAACTAGTGAAAATGAAAAAAATGAAAAAATTTTGAGGAAAATTGTCATACCGTCTCACGAAACAGCGACGCCGTTCTCAAAGATTATCTGCATTTTAAACAGCTGATTTTGGTTTACACCAGTACAGAATAAAAAAAGTATCAATAATGTCTGTGTTGAGGTCCCCAAACTGTATTGACCATGGGGCACTATATCACGCTGAAAATCTGTGGTATTCACCGGGCAATGCTTTCTTTCTTGGATCTCAAGTCGGATTTTGATACACGCGTATAGAATTACAGAATAAGATAAAGAGACTGCCTTGTCTTAATACACAGATTTCAAGCAAACACTTGCAGTTGTCGCCATAGCCATGCCAGTAACAAAATTATAAATAAAATATGAATTTTGATGATTTTTTTTAGTGTTGGATAGCAAAATCGCTGCCGAATCCCTTTCTTTAAATTTTGACACAGAATCAGCGTTACGAATATTAACTGATGTACTTTCCCAAAGTATGGGAAACTAACAAACACAGAATTTAGAAAAAATCGTTCTTGCTCTCCAATTATGCATAAATATGACATTGGAGATGCGAACGTTTGCGAAAAAAAAAGCCCAAAAATGAAGAACGACAAGTTTTTTATTTAAACAAAATTGTAAATGGCTGAAATGAACAAATTAGCCACTCCAGGCAAACCAAACTCGACAACTTATCAAGATATTTAACACGCTCCCCAAGATGCCCTTTCCTGTTAAATAAAAGAGAACACGAGTTACTTTTCTTTGAATTTTCTCGTCTATGTATTGTAAGGGGCCCAAAAACCAGCACAGTAAACCAGGTGGGAACTAGTAAAAGAGCCTTAAAGATTCAAAAGAGCAGAAAAAATGAAATTCCAGAGTGCACCCTGATGAGGAAACCAACTATATAGTGGAAGAAATAGAAATTTTGTTTCATGTAGATCAATTGGTACAGAAAAAGAAAAGATTAGAAGAAAACAATTATACCGAGTTTGCAAATGTTTTGCAGAGTTTTGCCACCCAGCGATGTAGTTTTCCTAGCATAAGTGTTTAGATCTAGAAAATTGCAGGACTGCATGCACACGTTCAAGGCATTCTAGGAAGTTGCGTCTTCTTGGACAGATCAAGCATAAAGTTTGTCTAATCAATCTTGCATATGTATATGGTCAAGCCATACAGGTCTTAGCATGTTGTGCCACATTGCAAATTGAAAAAGGAAAGGGAAGACATGTCAAGAACAGTATAACTACAAAAATAAGAAAAAAAGAATCGGTCCAAGCATATGACTCTACTCTCATACGAAGGAAAATTACCAGTGAGAAAATGCCATCAAGTTGGAACATTAGATGAGTTGTCTTATGACATGCAGGATTGCAAGTTACAACAGACCAATTCTTAACACCGAACCCTCAGGGAACCCTTTTAGTCGCTACATGCAGGGAGGAATACATTGGACTTTATCTTCACCCCGAGCCAGCCTGGGCAATATATCTAAAAGGCCGTGGAAAAAAAAAAATCAACTCATTTGGTACATCCTGTTACCGTATTTAGTTGAACATCAAACGAGTAGACAGTCAAAATGAGAATAAATGTTGCCCCTAACCTCGAAATAATTGCAACAGAATCATTTTCTCCAAGATTGTATACCGAGGAAAACCTTTAAAAAACAACAGATATCAAGTTTACCCAAAATCAAAGGAGTGGAACATTATATTTCAAGGGGGTAAGGTTTTATTTAACAGGGGTCAAAACATGAAAAGGAACAAAACACGTCAAAAGTATCCAACTTGTTGTCACCTTTCCAGATTAAAAAAAATGTTATAGTTTGCCTATTGCAGGTCTGTAGTTCAAAAAGGTAGTGAGTCGAAATAGGTTCAGTCACAATGGGGGTAAATTTTCAGATGTATCCGTTTGTTTTAAAAAGGGTTTGTAAAATTGTGTCGTAATGGTACAGGAGCCGAAAAAATTACTGTTGCACCATCTATTATATTCGTGGCATAATTGGAAACGCAAATGTGACTGGGGGCTACAAGGGTCTATGGGAGGTCACTAGTCATTAGCTCTGTAATTTATATAGAACATTTGAAACAAGAATCTGATTTACATTTACTTATCAAGGGGGACAAATTGAACATTTACAACCAGTCCGATAAAAATTGGACCATTAGTGAATTTTTACCCAGGAGATCTTGAACTGTAGGTGCCTATTGTACTGAAACTATAACTTCACAGATAGGGCAAATATTACCTTTTTTTAAACCTAGTAGCCCAATAAATTGGTACATCATTTAAATCAATTCGATACAATTCTAATTTTTTTTAACCCCTGTACAAAATGAGTTTCCCCCTTATTCAACATGTTCCACTATAAGTTGATTTTGGTAAACTTTTAATATATTATTTTTAGACAATTTCACAGTATATTAACACCACAATGGTTTCTGTTGCAATTTGTTTTGGGTCAAATCATAAAATAACTGGACTAGAGTAGACAAAGTACCAAATGCCACCATCCGTGATCTGACAGGGACTGCAACCCTCGTGGAAAGAGCCAGGACTCGTCAACTGAAATAAGAGTATGCACTGTATGTGCCGACTCATGGCAGGAGAAAACCCGGACGACAACGAACACTGTTCTGCAATACATTCAGTGTCTCCTGGGGGACACGGACAACATGCTAAGGAAAAGTCAACTGCTAAAAATGGCTAATGACCGCTGTAGCTGGAGGGAACTTGAGGTCGCCTGCTCTGCAGCAGAAATGATTATGATGTTGAGGATGGCATACTGATACATGCAATTGGCAGATATTTTTTTCTTCAATATTATAAATCAATGTTTAAGATCAATTATTTTTGGTTTAACATTCAAATGTATATTAGACCAAATGGGTATTAGACCAAGTATATATTAGACCAGGTGGACATTAGACCAAATGGATATTAGACCAAATGGATATTAGACCAAATGGATATTAGACCAAATGGGTATTAGACCAGATGGATATTAGACCAGATGGCTATTAGACCAATTGGTTATTAGACCAAATGGATATTAGACCAAATGGATATTAGACCAAACGGATATTAGACCAAATGGGTATTAGACCAGATGGATATTAGACCAAATGGTGTTTGTGGTTATTAGACCAAATGCCAATAGACGAAATGGGTATTAGACTAGATGGGCATTAGACCAAATGGATATTAGACATTCTGGTTGTTAGATAAATTGGATGTTAGACTAAATGGCTATTAGACAAATTAGTATTAGACAATATGGGTTTAGACGAATTGGAGTTAGACCAAATGGCTATTAGACCAAATGGGATTAGACCAAGTGGCAATAAACCTTTTTTTCCAACGGGGGATAAGCGCGTACATTTATTAGGGTGTCAAAAACAGCGAAATATGGAAAAAGGCTATGTTTTTTCGTAACCCTGAACTTGTGATGTACGCGAGAATAAAATCATCAAAAATATTGTAATTTGGAAGTAAAACCACATTGGGCAAAGCCAGATAATAAGGGTATATTATCAACACAATGCATTGCTTACTTGTTTAAGGTAGCAAAAACTGACAAAAAGACTTGTTTATGGTAGTAAAAACAGACAAAAATGCTTGTTTAGGGTAGGTTTTTAGTCGGTTTAGGGTGCATTTCGGAAGTCCATGTGCACGCATCATATCCATATTACCCCATTATTGATGAATTATTAATTGCAGAAAAAATTACACCTAGGCGACGAAAATAAAAAAACCCTGTTTTACGGGCCCGACCGACCCTGATTTTTCAGCTTTGCAGAATTTTTTTTTTTATTTTTCCAAAAATCATGTAAAATCAGCCTGTTTTTAGCTCAAATTTCACAATTTGGGCAAACTTTTTAAGAAAATTTGTTTGTAAAAATTTTTCATTTTTTCTCTTGATTTTTCAGATTTTGGTGCTATTTTAGGCCAATTTTGAGCTCCAGAAAAGAAAAAAAATTAAAAAAAAAATCGCCCGACCGACCGACCCTACTCGAAGGTCCGCTCGCCCGTAAAACAGGGTTTTCTTTTTTCGTCGCCCTATCTCAGAATGTTTTTTCCGGCATACCAAGGAAGCCAACCCAACGAAGCTTATACCACCTGTACCTTTGGAGAAAAATCAAACGTGTATTTTTGGCATTTGTTTCTCTAATTATTACTCTTCTCTACTAATTAATAAAAAGGGGAGTTTTGGAGCAATTTATGCCATGTTGCACTGTTCGAATAATGGGCCCAATTTAGTGTTAAGATAGAAGAAAAGTGCACTTTTTTGTACAATTGTGTCACTTGTGTCAAATCTGAGACGATGCACTTTTATGTGCAATTCATAGGCTATTTACGTTATACAATATGAAAATCCAAGCCAATGGAAATTATTATTCTTTTGTGAGATATTACAGTTAATCTTCCAAGTTACATACGGAAAGGCAAATAAAATATACAAGCATTCTGATTTACATGGATTTTTGTTTTTGTTGATATTTTGAGAATTGAGGTATCCAAAAAAGATAAACATAATAAAATCTCGAATCTAGAAAGTTTTATTTTGGAGTATCTATTACAGGCGTTAAACATTTTAATTTGGGATACTTGAATACAATTGGCGTAAGCTAGCTCTCTTTATCATATTGCAAGAAATAGATTGTAAAATGCGGTGTTACAAGAATATCTGGATAAGGTAATTCCTTAAACATGTTAGGCACTATCAGTGATTTGCTAAATCAGAAAATCGAAAATCAGATGCGATAGGATATTGCATCACATTAAGACTGAGGTAAAATAATTAAAACAATGCAATTTCAATGAACAATGCACTGACATGTTTTAATACAACATTTTCAACATGAATGGCAAAGCCTCAAAGGAATCATTGTTTACAAGGCTGTGCAAGTGTGTACTTGCCTGACATTATCGAATGTGGTTGAACACGGGCGCTATAGTAAAAGCGAATTACGCTTGAAGGACGACGACCTGGCAGACAACACTTTTTAAGTACTTTTTGAGACATACCAAGGTATTATTATTTTTATTTCAGCAAATTTTGGCACATTTTTACCAATTTTCCCGATTTGATTTCAATTTTAATTTTTTTTCTTTTTTTTTCACTCAAGATTTTAAAGAAACATTTTTCAAAAAAAAGTGTTAACAAAAAACGGTAGGGACTAGGTTATTTAAAGGGGGTGATAGAGTTACGCAATCTGCCGTTTAGTTATCTTATGGAACACCTGGTTGGAGAAACAAAACAAGTGCTAGATATTCCTTATAAACTTATTGAAAAATGTGTATAGTCAATAGTTGCTTAAAGGATTAACTATTTTCTCTCTGCAGCCTGAGCATTCCATGAGGCTTATGTGTGGTTTTTCATATAATTCCGTTGGCCGAATGTGAATATAGCACCAGAGGTTCCTTAGTGTTTTAAGAAACTCATGATAAGCTTGTTGTAGGACGCGTTTCGATTAACTATAGCCATTAATTGGTATTTTTGTTAATCTCATCAGCTACATTTTGCTCTGTTAATTTTATGACTTTGCCGCGAAGGAATCTCTGTATGTTTGTTATCTAAAACTTTTTAATGGATGTATCTATATAATAAATGGAGAACCATTAAATTCACCCAAACATAAAGGGTGAATTTTAGTTCAACAGAGCATAAATGTCTTAACGCGTGTGTGATTTGAAGAAATACAAGGCGTACCTAACATGTGAGCCTTTGTCGCATCTATAACAGGATCTTATTAAAAAGATAGCATTGATTAATTTATGTGATCAAAATAAGATCAGTCAATGTTTTACAAAGGTCTATATCACCAAACAAGTGATATATCAATCATATTTCGCTTTTGAAACTCCCGGCAAAACCCGACCGGTGACCTTTAGCGAGACGTGTTCTACATCACGATCACGCCAGGCAGGCTCCTATAGCGACCTCAATTTGTCAAGGCGCTTTGTATATTTAAAATACCAGTTGTAATATCTATACACAACATACATCTAGTATGAATGACACTGCGTGTTATTACAAATTTATGCGCATGTGCTTATGTGTTCGGTGACTTATTATTTGTTTACTTCTTTCAAACTTCATCTCTTTGGTCTCTCACAAAAACGTAGTTTAGAGAGACTCGGCTGCATCACCATTTTGTGTTCATCGCCGCATCATGACGTCTTCAGAAACAGAATCGCTCGATCTAACGGTTCCTGAGACTCCGGGAAAAAGCTTAGACCTGTCCTCCTACCGTATGCCGAAAAGACACACAGAAGTAAGATGGAAACAGATAGCCAGCCAACGCCGGACAAAGATCGGGGAAAAGACCACAGAAAATCCACCTCTCCGAACGTGCTAAGAAAAAATGGTTTGGAGTGAGCTGAGCAAAATCAAACATGTTCGAACCACAGCGTCAAAAATTCACTTTCTTGGTAAGGATATTCAGGCAGCGTTAGCAGAGGAAACAATTCTACCTATGTTCACCATTCAAAAGGCTCTCCCCCAGTTACCTGGAGGAGAGCTCAGCTGGGCTTTCCAAGTTGAATGGGATAAACAGTTTTGGAAAATTGTTTTAAAAACTTAATGGAATGCCACACAAAATCTCTGCTGCCGGAAAAACAAAGTGATGTGACAAAGAGGCATCGGACATGGCTCAGAAAGCCACTCTCGACTTTCAAAGGCACCTTCCTTCGAGAACGGGAGAAAGGCCTGGAACTCTTCAAGATCGTCAACTAACGATGAAAAATTTGAAGAGAAAGAAGAAAGCAACACAGCGAAAAGTCACCAAACCCAAGCCACTTCGGGAAAAAGTCATGTAAGAATTCAGAAAGGAGAAACACAAAAAAGCAGCCTTACGTCGGCTAAAACTATAGCCGAAATAAACCCAAACGGTCTTTTTTAAGACCACCAATTCTTCCAAAAGAGAGATGATTTGCTGTCATGTTTTGCTTGATATAAAAAAAATACACAAACGTACCTTTGATATCGAGCGCACAACATAGCAAAAAACAGAAAGTTCCGTAAACCGAATATTAAAAGGCAAACTAAGGACAAAATAAGTCCAAAAAATGCTTTTTAAATTCCAAAACCAACAAACAATCTCAGAGGTCCAAAAAATTAAAGGACTTGGCCAATGCGAACAAAAAGTTCGTCATTAACCTAGCAACGAAAATTTCTCTGATGCAGAATTATCTGTATTAGGGACCGTCTTAATTACGAGGGAGGGGGGCTGGGCAATTTCCACGTTGGTTACAAATTACGCACCCCCCCTATTGCCACAATGTAAATTACACAACCCCCCTACTGCCACATGAAAATTACACAACCCCCCATGCATAGAGTTCATATCACTTATATTAATTATATGCCTAATCTTACTCATGGTGTTCATTGTTCACACAAGATGTTACAGGCAAAGAAGTTAATGATCTGATGCTTGGCTTCATTTTTATTTCAATTTCATATTTCTTTCAAGAGGCCCCGGGAAAAGGCAAACCAGTGTTTTTACATTAATATAAAGTATCTGTGATATCAAACTCAATCAAATATGTTTCCCATCAAATGCCCTGTCCTGTCTTCGCCTGAAAGTCTTCCAGATCATGTAAGGATTTCTGTTGATTCATTCATCCATATCACTATTAAGACTTCTGTTTGTTTTTTTCTCTTCAATCCTCAGATCACCTGTGCTAACCGTGCTGCAGATATCGCACTCTTCCTCCCTTTCCTTGAGTAAATTCAATCCTCTTTGTCTGAAATATCTTGATCTTGCTGCCAGTGGCATAAATTTCTTTTTGACATGGGGGGATGGGTTGATGAAAATTTATGAATGAAACGGGGTTTGCTGAAGAGATCTATTACTTCGCGTGCTAAGAATTTTGCCATTTGGAAGCTAAAATCCTTCGCCACAAAGGGAGTTGGAAGTACTCTAAGTCACTGGATAACGACCAAACACTAACTTATTTACAAGAGGATAACACGTTACTGTATCAACGGTGGAACTGGCAAGATTTAATGAACCAGACCTAAACATAGCCCGTCACCCAACAGGATGGCAAATAACGCAAACTGGCGTAACCACTTTTCTTCCCCCCCCCCCTTCAAAAAGGTGGGAGAAAGGCATATAATAATATAAAGTCTGATGCCATACTACAAACCCTATAGTCATTGGCAAAGTCACAAAATGATAGAGTCACTGCTCAAAGTCACAAAATGATGGCAAAAGTACGCTAGTCCAGTTCAAAGACCACAGGGTTATCAAAAACTTATGCATTCACAGGGGTAGACTACCCTGCAGCCTTTGGGGATTATTCTGCCCCTTAATTAATAAATCCAAGCTTGGCTTGTGGAACACAACTAATCCCAAGCAAAATCTTCAAGTTGCTTAGGAAGTTTACGCTGACGTCCAGAACGTCCTTGGCAATCTGAATGGGGTGCGTCTCTAGTTTCCACCCTTAAAAAAAATTCCATAGGGCTGCAGACAGGTACGATTAATAGCACCGGGAACTTTGACTGAGCTCCAGCTTGCTGATTTCTGGTTCCGTGGTAGTACTAGTAACTGGGAGATTTCTTCTGTAGAA